>JZLH01S0173403.1:0-11790 GCA_001188425.1 Eucidaris tribuloides | reverse complement strand
CCCCGACGGCCCTAAAGTTTTGTTGGAATGGTACTGAGAGGGTTGAACTGATCTCACAGTTACTGGTCTTAGAGCTAAAAATGAAAAGAAAAGACATCTGCCTGGTTTTGATCGTTTCTATTTAGCTTTCTTTCTACATGTTTGACCGTAATACATAAATTCATAAATTCTTTTTCAGTGAGCCAAACTATAGGCCAAATTTTCCCTTTGTCAGGAACACAAATCTTCCTGATTACCTACTTGGTGATCATAATCGCTGTTGTTAATTAGCAAAATATATACCATTACTATACAGTATCAATTAACATATTTTTACTACGATTTCGACCAAAAACAAAGGAAAAGAACAATCAACACGAATCCATTTAATGTAATTGACGATGTTCTTTACACTGTAACTTCTACTACGAAACAGTTCTGTAACTATTGCAAGTATTGGTAGCATTGGTCTTTTTAATATTAAGAAAATCTACAGTTTGTCTCAAGAATAATTGTGCAAGTCAAAAGCGCCGTCTTTGGTAATGAGAAAAACATTTTTGTGACATCATGTTTACATCACCATCTAGGGTATAGTCTTAACTTTCAAATGCCGTTTGTTCTGTTCAGTTTGCTTGTTTTAATCATGAGATATGTTCAGTTAACAACGAAAAGGTAAAAGCACGAATGTGCCACTTTTTCTACAGTCATGCCCTCTTCCTGTAAAAGTGACACAATTGTGATTTCACCCTTTCGTTGTTTATAAGATATCTCGAGATCAAAACAAGCAAATTGAACAGAACAAACAGCATTTGAAAGCTAAGACTTTGCCCTCGATGTTGACGTAAACATGTAAACAGCAGTATTCTCTAACTGTCAAAGAGGGCGCTTTTTACTCGAACAATTTTTTGAAACGTGCTGCAGCATGTCTCAAACAATTGTGCAAGTAAAAAGCGCCCTCTTCGGCAATTAGAAAATACTCTTGTGACATGATGCTTACATCAACGTGAAGAGTGAAGTCTTAGCTCTCAAAATGTCATTTGTTCTGCTCAATTGGCTTGTTTTAATCTTGAAATATGTTGTATACAACAAAAGGGTGAAATCACATTTGTGTCACTTTTACAAGGGGCTGAAGTGGCACAATTGCGATTTTACCCTTTCTTATTTACATTAACATATCTCATGAGTAAGACAAGCAAATTGAACAAAACAAACAGTATTTGAAAGCTAAGACTATGCTCGTGATGTTGACGTAAGCATTATGTCACAAGAGTATTTTCTGATTGCCAAAGAGAACGGGTTTCACTTGCACAGTTTTTTTTTTTTGAGACACACTGTATGTTTTATTTAGCTGTAGATGTCTGGATATCTTGACTTTTGAATGACGAGTATTTTATACCTTTCAGTATTTCGATTTTTTTTTACTTTGTTTGGCTCTTTGTCTTTTAGTTACTGGTCGACAAAAGGCGTGGACGAGGACAGGATCAGTACTGGCCTTCTCATGATCAACATAGCCACCACGATATGCGAGGAAATACACATGTATGGATTCTACCCGTTTCCCGAATTCCAGCACGCACCCATCCCCTATCATTACGACGATCCGAAAAACAGGACTCGAGACAGTTACGATTACGGTTACAAGCGATTTCACAGATTACCTGACGAATTTGTCCTGTTAAAGAAATTACATAAAGAAGGTGTTGTGAAACTACATTTGGGTAAATGTCCCGCATGACAACAGCGGAAGTGACGAATTTATATTTATGAAAATATGAAAATACAATGAATTTACGTCAGCCGCTGTGACATGAGCATTCGATGCCGTATATCCACAATCACACGGATATGACTGAAGTATTGTTCTTCACGTCCAACAGAATGTTGTTGGATAAAGTATTTGTCATCGACAAGAAGATCTTGGAAGCCCGACCGAATATGTGTACAAATTGTATTGGTTGGCATTAGTGCGTGTCCGTTACTCCCTTCCTTAGGTTACCTCAGGGCCAACGTAGATGACACAAACATATCATGCCATCACATCCAGTCGTTTTTCCTTGCCACTTGGTTAACTGATTTGGACATGATAAAATACAGACGTTCTATCGTCCAAAGTGAAGCGACAAGCCAAAAAAGGGGGTCATCAGGTCCACGGGTGACCAGTTTCTTTATTCTGAAGAAGAGAATATTTTTTTTCCAAAAATCGTGGTATTTTGCGGAGTAAAGGGGGGTATTTGAACACCCAAAACACCACCTCGATACACGATGAGATTCACTATATTCTATATGATGAAATGAGATTCATGAGAGCAATCATAGGATGATTTGAGGAAAATGGTGATCGCCTGCAATCGGTCACCATGACCAGATCGCTACAAGACCCGGATACATTTGACTCCGTCTGTCAACTTCTGGTCCAAGTGATGCAGGGCTGCCACTCAAAATTTTGATTTCCCCCTACGCCGCATGCGTATTTTCCCCTCGGACACCACTTTTCCCCTACGCCTATTTAACCATATTTTCCCATACGAACCTACGTTTTCTCCTACAAAATCGACTTTTTCCTTACGAAGGTATGTTTTTCCCTAAAAAATAACCTTAGAAATGCAAAATATTGATCACAATTTCTTCAGCGGAGATGGACAAAATGGGCGAATATAATCGGATTTCCTTGGAAAAATTACGAATATTTCTGAAAATTGTCAAAACCCCCTACATCCCCTACAAATCATTAAAAAAAACTACGTTTCCCCTATGGAAGGTCATTTTCCCCGTAGGTATCCCCTACAACCTACGCATGACCAAAATCCCCTACGGTAGGGGATTTCCCCTACAAGTGGCACCCTTGAAGTGATGTCAAGTCAGTTGGGTTAATGAAAAATCATCATGGCATCATGTCAAACTCGACTCACTACTACACTGTTTGCATTATTTGACCGGAAAGTCGTATTCTTAATGAAACATCAATCGTTCTAATCTCTGAGTCAGTTGCTTTACATAATGTTTCCAGTGAAGTTTCTTCAATCTTAAATCATTTTAAACATTGTATTCAGTTTGCAAGTCAGATAAACTGACCATGATATGTGTGATTTATTCGGTGATATAATAGAAGTCATTTCGAGAATGAATTCAGCTTTTCTATACCGTACTGTTTACATGGAATGTATATTTCTCTGAGAAAATACCATAATTCAAGAGGTTTCTGCAATTCTGATTTCTGTATTTTTATTATTATTTAGTTTATTTGCAAATTGTTGTTGAAATACTGTATATGTCATGGGTAATTTAATGGTGAAGAAATAAATGACAACAAGCAAAGGTATAAATGATTAACACAAAGACCAAAGAAATTAGATTTAAATTTGTCACTGAGAAGAATTAGGTGGTCCGCTTGTTTGATTTGATCATAAACATCCGCAGAGAATGCGAAGTGCAATCCATAACAGTCTCTAATTTACCTATCCAAGATGATTGTAAAATTTGAGGCGTGCGCGTACATGTCCATTGTGACGTGAACACGCATAATTAGGTGTAAACGATGATCCTTGCCAGAGTTGTTGACTCGAGTCTGACTCGCGACTTGACTTGACTTGTGGGCAAATAACTTGTGACTTGATTTAACTTGAGACAGAATGACTTGCGACTTGACTTGAGAAAAAATGTCTTGGTTACAGCACTGATGAACATGTATGCATGATTATGAGTGAGGTTTTGGTTTATAAAATTTTTTAAATCTCTTTATTCTTGGTCCATATGCACCATCTAGATGTCCTTTCTTTTATTCAACGGCCATCTGAATAAATGTTTTCTCATCTGCAGCAAAGACTGTGCGAAGTTGTTTATTTTGGGGCACAATTTTTGATGTTGTTGACTTGTTGACTTGACTTGACTTGACTTGACTTGACTTGACTTGACTTGCGACGAAATGCCGTGCGACTTGACTTGACTTGTGGGCAGCTGACTTGTGACTTGACTTGAGACAGAATGACTTGCGACTTGACTTGACTTGAGAAAAATGACTTGGTTACAACACTGCCTTGACCTAACGATGCTATGTACAAAATTACGTTATCTTATTCAACTCCTGTGACAAGATATGGGCTAACTCTTATTTCCATTAATGACGACATAGATGATGATACGAGTAAGTGACCGTGCTGAAATTACTTCGTGTATCATGTAAAATGGTTGCGCAAAGTTACAATAACATCGGCAAAGATAAGAAAAGATGTGACCTTTGACCCTCATTTACATAACTAAGATGCCTTTTGTTGAATTTGGTGTTTTTATTCAATGTAATTGTCTCCTCGTAACGCCCATCGGAGTCGGAAAGCAGTTGATCAAGTGGTTCACGAGATATAGAACAAAAGGAAATTGTGTCCATCCGTGCGTCGATATACGTCTTCGTAGAATTCGGGACCACTCAACCCTGGATAACCCGACCCTCTATCCTTAATAGCCCGCTGGTGGCGGATAATCAAGGGGCAATTAGAAAATCTGATAACTCGTCCCATACATTATTTGTTCTGATTTTAGTGCTTTTGAAAAGATGAATTTTATCAGCAAAGTGAAAAAAATTGACTTTGCAATTACTATTTACTGTGTTTTTACATAAAATAGGATATTTTCGTGTTTTCAAAGTCGAGCCACTTGCGACAACAATAGGCTATGCGACCTTCAGCGAAGCCGAGCGTACTAGTAATCACGGTACGTAAAAAGGTAAAGGTGAGTTGTTTATCGTCTTGTACCACTGTACAACAATGCTCACACGACGTCACACATTACCCCCTGATCATTGGACCCATGTCAAGCCTGCACATTTTTGTGCGCCACCTCCACTCCCTGGGGAGTATTCCTTAGCACCGGCAGCCTGTTAGGCGCTCGTTAATTCATTCACAAATAGCTTTCTCAGTCCTCTCAGGTACCCATTTATACTCCTGGGTGGAGAGAGGTATAGGTGAATTTGTTTGAAAAACTGACTCAATTCATGTTCAAAAAAATCGTGAAATAAATCTTCACTTGTAAAAAAGCAAGTTTTTCCATGTATTTGAATTTAACCTGTGAATTTGTTTTGGGGTATGAAACCTAACAAATTCTCAGGTATAAGTTTATTTCACAAATTTTTTGAACATTATTGAGTGAGATTTTCAAACAAATTCACCTATACGTACCGTGATCACAACTTCGCTGAAGGTCGCCTGGCCGATTGTCATCGCAAGTGGCTCGAAACCTCTTCACAGTACGTAATGATTATACAAGCGGTCTGTTGTACCCCAAGTTCTGTATCAGTGAATATCTCTAAAAAAAAAAAATAGGTATAACAATGAATGTTGGAACTAATAATTACGAACCACGAGGAATGTTGGAAATAATAATTACGAACCAATGATCGTACAACGGGAATTGTGCATACGGATTTTGTTGTTGTTTTTGTTGTGGTTCATTTCAACCATGCCTACTACTACTACTACTATTATATTGATGTACATTGTCAGTTCATAAAATCGGCAAGCGCCTTTACGTTAGTGATTTTGCAAAAACATTACTTCCATGATCTCTATCATTGATCAAATTACGATGACAGGGTTGTCAATTGCCCCAAGAGAAGAGGAAGACAATCGTTTTTGTAAACCTAAAGTTGTATCGACAGAAAGTGAAAAAAAAAGCATCACCAGAAATGGATATGCAGCTGTAAAGGGGATTTCAAGGAACAATTTTCCAAACTTAGATGATCATATAATTTTGAAATGAGCATAGAATTAGGGAAATATAGTCATCTAGGATCAGTTGATAACAGTGGCGTAACTACAGGGGCACGGGGACCACCGTCCCCCCGACCCCCCCCCTACCCCCCCCCTCAAAAAAAAAATAAAACCAAAGGAGAAAAAACAAAGGAAGAAAAAGAAAAGGACAACTGAGGCGAGCGGGGTTAGAAATTGGCCTTAAAGTAATAGGCTAACATTGTGGAGCTTCAAATTAAGAAATTGTCAAATTTTGGTATCTGAGCTACATAGTAGTGTTTGAATGGACAACTAAACACCCTAGAATACAAAAGATTGGAAATTTACTCTGCCATTGGCAAGATACGAATGAATAAACAATTAGTACTCGGGGCGAGTAAAAAAATAGCCTAGATCCACACACAGTAAGTCTATGGGAGGAAATGGGCAGGTGAATCCGGTCAACTTACGATTTTCACTTTTTTAAAGCACTAAATAATCAGTTTGAAATACAATTTTCTCAGGGCTTTATATTTAGACCTTATCAAAGACACTTGGAGCATGGAGCTACAGCTCCATGCTTGGAGCATGGAGGATTATGTAGCTCACATTTTTTTAACTGTGGTAAATGTTAGCCAGCGGCTTTAAATCACCTTCCGATCTAGACTTATTAGAGTAGGCAAAGTCCTTTTGTTAATTAAATTTGTTCTTTTTGAATAATACTTATCAACACTGCTTAATCATGTTTGTTTACTCAAAGTGACAGCAAAGGTTTGTGCAACAGAGTGAATATTCGGGTAGTTGCACATTATTAATCGTTGCAGAGATGCCACTTTCAGTTCAGCAGGTTTTCGTATTAAACATCTAGATGAATTAAACTTGCTCTCATCAAGGAGCTTCAAGCTCCTTGTCTCAAAGAGAGTGAGCCAGATATTCAGAGATTTCACCGCTTATAGAGAAATTTTACTCTTACGGGCTCTTTCATAAATCTGAATAATGTGTGTTTTAAAATCTGAAATGTGACATTTGTACTAAGCAATTATGCTTTCTGTTCCCCCAACTTACATCCATCCATATAGTGCTCAAATTGTTTAAGGACTAAACATGATTTTAAAAAAGCCGTTACAAGTTGTGCTCATTCACACTAAAGTAGAATGCATGACAGAGTGAGTTTACGACTCAAAGTAATTCTTCTTCTCCCCTTTTCTATCAAAGGGATAAGATTGTATTTTCGCTTTCAAAACCGCTCGCTTGCAGGATTACATGTATAATTTAATATCAACCTGCAATAGCGGAGGCAATATGGCAGATACAATGATCAAAATTAAAAAAAAAATTATAGAAATTCCTACTCCAAACCCACGTGGCACAACTTTTGCGTGTGCACCATTCTGCATTCTCACAAAATCAAATTAAGTTTGGCCACTGAGTGCCTTATGACGCATCAACTTTAAAGACAGAGTAAGGGATTTGCACGTCAGAAAACGGTTAAATGAATGAAATCAGCTCAAATCGTTCACAATGTGAAGATTAGTATTAAATAAACACCTTGGCATAAGAACCTTTGAGTGAATATGCGTTTTGAAAAACAAAAAATCTGGACAATTAAACTTCAAAATTTACAGTGACGTCGACGTGCACGGGCCGTTCCAAAATTGTCTGATCAGCCGTTAGCCGAAGGTCGCGCGGAGTTTAGCCGTTTAACCAATCAGTGTGCTCCGCTGGTCTGGCGACGGTACACATAACCGCGATTCGCAATGTGAGCAAAATTTTAACTCACGGAAAGAACAACATTCTGGTAACATGTCGTTATTAGTTTTTCTCATAAAACAATTAATTCATGACGTATGGATCTCCAAACTTTCAACACACCATTTGTAAGTACTAAACTACCGTTTGGTATCGATAATGAAGGGAAGTCATGGACTTGCAAATCCATGACACAATCTTTAAACGGGATAGTGGGGTTATATAACCTAATAACTATTTCGTAGCCGGGAGGGGTGCGTTGCGTGCGTTCGCACACTTCATAAACTGAAAGGGCCACGTAAAAAAAGTGAAAAGTATTTTAATAACATTAGGCTTGTAATTATTGTTGACTTTTCATTTCACAAAGCAATAGTGTCAACAGAGGGACAAAATATGCTCATAAAACCGCTAGAATTCATGAGCTTCAAATTATCGCCATGTTTTTAAATAACCTGCCATCAGCATTTAACAATACAAAAATTATACCACCGGAAGTGCCAAAAGACTTGAAAGTGGGGTGGCTTTGGATTACAGTTGACTGTCCATTTTATGACAAAATATTGTTAGCAGAAATAATTCCTCACGAAATTGCTAGAACACGAGGCTTTCAGGGAGCTCCGCCCCTTGCACCCCACCCGGGATCCTACTAGGGACTTAAAAGCGAGCCCCTGGACCCCACCTGTTAGAGTGGCAGTCCCTCCCCGCATTAAAAAAAAAAAAAAAGGTTTCTCGGCCCCTGTCAAAATAATGTCCATTATCCTGAGGTACCCACCCAACCCCCAACCCCCGAAAAATCCTGGCTACGGGCCTGAATAAACACATTCATACCTCCGTTGTGCTCACATTGCAGTATTAATTATTTCGAATAAATTTGAAAGAAAACTCTTTAATTGTCAATGTTTCCCAAACCGCTCACTCGCCCAAACCGAACACTCTCAAACTCGAAAGATATAGTAGTACAGTTCTTGACTATCTGATACACTATACTAAAAACTCCGATTTGATGACTTTCATCACCTTGGCCACACTGTATAACAAGAATGTTACGTAATGGGTAATATATGTCTCGCCTGCATCTCGTGATCTTAAAATATCAAAATTATGCTACTTCAGGCTTTCAGGCTCTTTTGTAATTTTTTTCATTGATTTTGAATAAATAAGCATAAATTAACATAATTAATGAACTTCCAAATTCTGTGTAGAAGTTTAGAAGCCCCTACCAAGCCCTAAAAATAAAACAAATAAAATCGCAATCAACCAAGAAGAAAAGTAGCGTTTCTTTTTTGGTGATTTTGAATAAATTTGCATAGATTAGCATGATTAATAAATGTCAAACTTCTGTGAAAAGTTTGGGCGCCCTGACCTAGCTTTATCAGTCTTAGCGATCAGAATCAGGAAACGCCAAAAAATAAAGAAGTGGAATTTTTGTCATTTATTATATAGCATTTAACATTTGGGGATTTTGAATAAATTGCATAAATTAGCGCAATTAATAAATTTCAAAATTCTGTGAAAAGCCTTCACCTACCTTTGTCGAGTAATCAGAATCAAAATCTGCTAAGAAATAAAGGAAAAGTTCATTCCATAACACAGTCTAAGTCTGTTGACCTTGATTTTGTGACCTATTCTACTCAAAATTGATACTACATAACACTTACGTCCACGTTCCAAGGAATAAGGAGTAAAGACTTATACTTTGAAAGTTGTGCCGAAAATGAAGTTTTTATTGTTGATTGCCGTCGGAAAAGTGGTGCCTATGTCTCGCTTCTGCTATGCATATTGCAGGCGAGACAAAAACTCGTATTTAATGATATGGACTGAATGCATGCGTTAGTGAACTTTGATTTCATTGCAAAGTATTCTGTATATCATTACATGCGTGAACTTCAAGACTTGAAGAATTAGGTTAGTTATCTGTAGTAATAATAATACACGGGTTAACCAAATCTTGTCGATCTTGAAATTACAAAATGGTCAATTATTACAAAATTTGATATAATTCAAGATGGGACAAAAATGATAATTGAAATAACGAATGTCGTACATGTATGTAAGGAATATGCTAAGACATGAGGGTAATAATCCTTTAGGACATAACCTACATAGTATAATTCTATTATCGTGATGTGCTTTTTCTTGTTTAAAATGTACGTTTGATTGCTGGAATAATAAATTATTTGCGAAAAGAGAACAGTGAAAATAAAGTGTAGTTTTTGCTTACGTAATGCCTTGGTCACAAAACAGCGGTGTCGATCCATGTTTCGGATTGGGGGGGGGGGGGGGGCAAAAATGAAAAAAAAAGTCCAAAATATTTGGCGTGTTCTACCCGCCACTTTGTAATACAGAGTTTTGGGCGCTTCAAATTGACAATTTTGTATGTTTGATAGTATTTTTATGCCATGTTGAATTGTTTTATAGTGCTTTCCTATGCTTATTAAAACATGTATTTGCATTGCAGAATTTTTCAAGTTGTCAAAATTATTGGGGGGGGGCATATCGACATGTTTGAGTTTCGAGTTATCGCAGGTGATCGTGAGTTTCGCAGTTATAACGTGTTATAAAGTTTATCGTATACGACAACCATGGTATAAGGCCTCAGTCACATTTGACTGCGGATACCGTACGATAACTTCAGCTACGATGTATCGTACGATTCTGGGGGCATCGCAGATGGCTACGGTCTACGAGGTTTGCGGTCACATTATCTACGAGCATCCTGCGATTTCTTGTACGTGCCCTTGAGTTCAAGCAGGTGCAGAGGCTGTACGGATATCGTACAGCTATCGTACAGAGAACGTGCGATATCAGTGCAGTTACCCTGCCGTCTCCTCAGCCTCTTCACAGATATCTTGCAATATCGTACAGAGATCGTACGATGACCCCATGAGGTTGCAACCTCTGTACGATTTTTTTTTACCCCTCCCCAAATAGCCTTGGTCACATTTGGCCTACGATGACTTTACGGGGCCCGTAAACTCATCGTATCTTCCATATCGTGCGATCTCCGTACGGTGACAAGCTTTGACTGTACGATTTTCGTACGATTTCATGGACTCCCTAGGGGCATCGTTGCCTCTACGATTTTGTTTAGCGTGAAGGTTTGACAAATTTTTAAAATCGTAAGCCCGTAGCCCGTAGACTTATCGTAGATGGCATCGTACGATCGACGCAGCACATCGCACCGAGGTTTTGCGCTGATCGTACAGTCATTGTACCATATCACCTATTGTAGTGGGTATTTGAACACTAAAAATGACGCAATGGCTATACACATTCTCTGTTAACCCCCTGCAGGAAATCGTGCGATTTCCTTATGATATCGTACAATCTCTGTACGACATCGAACGATCTGTGAAGGGGCCAAGGAGACTACAGGGCTATCGCGCGATCTCTGTACGATAGCTGTACAATCTTCGTACAGCCTCAGCACAGGTGTCGTAGGCGAATTGGTCCCCCCGCCGTAGGATCCAAGTATGGGGAGCACCACATTTAATAGATTGCATTGAAGATCTTTGTCCACTTAATGTAACATGTTTTGTTCTACGTATAATAGAACACTGATCTACTCCCAAGACTGCCCTCGAATGCCATTTACTTGTAAAGAAGAACTGGGTATCGAAAGCTTTGGAGAAGTCCAAGAAAACACCCCTATACGTAGTACGCAAAAATTTGCCTATAGTTTGTGTGACTTTATCTAAACACTATACACAAAAAGTAAGTTCAACCTTTTTTTAAAGTATATACCATGACTTTTCAACTAAACAAATTTGAGCAGAACAATTTCACTTTTTCTGGGGAAGTATAAGGGGGTCAAATAGATCTAAATCATTCACCTTCACCAGAAAGAGGATTTGGCAAAATCATGTATCACAAATCCCCCAAATGACCCTTGTGAATTTTGAAAAGTGACATTTTCACCTTTAATATGCGTCCACTCGTGCATGACTTGACGAATCAATCGCATTTTCTCGCAGAAGTTAGTCAATGAAGGCAGATACACTCCTACTAAATTATTTTGCTGAGAACTTTTTCGTTATACATGATATAAAGTTATAGTATTTTGAAAAAGGGGAGCTTACTTTTTGTGTAAACGTTCCCTTGTCGCAAGCCAAATTGAAAATTTGAAAATACATTTATGCATATAAAACAATTTAACTGTTTTAACGCATATAGCCTTCTCCAGAATTTTTGAGAACGTCGTCAATAAAGAATACACAATGTACTGTAAACCCAGTATGATAAATTGGTATAACTTTTTTTGCAATTTTCCCGCTATTGGGAACTACATCGTTACGTAACGATAAGTTCATTGATCATTCATTCAACATGTTATAGTCTAGGCGAT
>JZLH01S0173365.1:137473-153070 GCA_001188425.1 Eucidaris tribuloides | reverse complement strand
AATTATTTGTTGCCAAACTTGTAAGGAGGGTCGAGTATGCGTACGGAGGTTACGTGCACATGGTATGGGGAATCGGTATGGAGTATGGACATGTGGGTTAGGATCTCAGCTGAGATGTGGTATGGGTATGGGGGCCAGACTGAAGATATGGGTATGGGTTACGGGTACGGAAATGAGTAGTGTTATGGGTTACGGATTTGGGACCTGGGTATGGTATTTTTGGGTGCTACAAGTCTGATTGGTTGTCTAGAAGGAACCGATGCTTCGACCTCCTTGTGTAACAAAGAACATAAAGGTTAAGTGAGTACATTTGGTGACTTGCGGGTTGACAAACAGGATAGCGATTGAACTGTCATATCCTTTTTTTAATACATGTAGTGTAGAAATGTTTTGCCGTAAGAAGTTTTATGATGAAGGGTAGGCTTGTTTGGGGAATGGGGAGGTGAATTTTAGGGATGGTGAAATAAGTTGAGGAAATCAGACTGTTGAAAGGCAGAAAAGGGTGTGTCAAATTTCGCTTTGCTGCCAGGGGGAAACTCCTTGCTTTCCTAGGGGGAGGCGGGTGTGGTGGGGTGTGAATCTCAATTTACACCTTGTATGGATAATATATCAATTCAGACGGACTTGTCGCTGCACGATGGTAAAGAAAGTGATGGGGTAGGAAATCACAGAGTTGAATGCATGGCGAGATCATTATTTGAATTGGACCATTTGTTTTGCAATACCTTTTTTACACGTGGTAGGCATGAGAAATAACATTTTTTTGTTTGTTTGGAAGCTGTTTTGTTGTAGGGAGATCAATCATAATGAAGGTACATGTCATTATTTTTTATTTTCGTCCAATTTATGCGGTTTTTTTTTTTTTTGGGGAGAGGGTGTCTTTTTATGCCACTGTTGGATTCGATATGATCCAATTAAACTCAAAAGTATTCCATTAAATATAACCCATCTTATATCAAATAATTTATGTAAAATTGTGATGTTTTTATTTCATTGTATGAACTATTTCATTTGTTTGAACTATTATATATATTAATATAATTTATAAATATAATTTATCATAATTATATTCTACTTATATATCTCCTTTGGAATTATTGTATCGTAGAAAAAACATACTTAATGAGCTGCTGTGTTATAAGAATTATTTACATGTATAATTGTATGTGGCGTTTTGTGTCTTTTTGTTACAAAATTAATTTATATGAAATATTACTTTATTCTTAACAGGTGATTTTATTAAGATGTAAATTTGTCACAAATGGTGGGAGTTTCGTTTAAGGAGCTGTTTTTTCATTAAAGGGGAAGGAGCAGAATAACATGGATCAGTTAAGAAAAAAAAAAGATGTACTTGTTGTTGTGAGAATTTTTATTGGACATGGTGGATAAGAGACAAGTAATAAGGTAATGTGTGATACTCACGTCTGGCAAGGCTCTATAAATGTGTTATTTGTGTTTATTTTTAGTCTTTGCAAGTTTTACCGGGACACTTGCAGAACAGTAAGAGGGGGAGATTATCTATTCAACATTGCATAATTAACACGGCGCGATTAACACACGTGTGTCGGCATGCATCGGCACGCAATGGTCGATGTCAGATTTGTCACGGGCGATTCGATGTTGGCCAAGAACTAGCATCTTTTCTTAACTTACGCCTGTTAGTTGCTGAAGCTCTTCCTCTCTTAAACTTACAGTGCAAGATCACACAATATCCGATAGAGCTACAATTTTCGAGTTATATTAAGAGTTAACAAATGTGTTTAATCACTATCATTATCAGCGCGCCAATACTCAATACACTTGTTCATATTTTTGATATTCTCAGGTACATGAAGTATTACTTTTTTGACTTACTTGATATTACTTTATTATTTTTCTTTCATTCGTTTTTTTTTTTTTCATTTCATTCATTTCACTTGAATCAGTGTGAATATATCCTTATCTCTGGAGGGTTTCGTTAACATGGCGCATACTAAGGTTATTGGTGGGGGGGGGCGGATAATTTGTCCAATTTTGACAATGACCCAGCTTCTTTTTGGGAATGATTGTGCAGTTTGTTCTTTTACTGATACAAGTTGCAGCAGGTAGAAAGTAAGCTCAACATATTTAGGTTATGCCTTGTGACGACACACCACACCACACAAGGGGCGTGCCTATCAGTGTTTCGGATTGGAGTGGGGGTGGGGAGAAAAAGTTGAAAAGTCAAAAATTTTCGCGAATTACTATACAATTTTGTGAAAATTTCAAATTTTGTAGATTTGATGGTATTTCTTATGTAATTTTTATGGTTTTATAGTGCTTTCCATATGTGTTTTCTTTATTGCATATTATGAACTTTTAGTTGCAAATTATTGTGGGGGGGGGCAAATTCGATTATGTTTGCGCCCCCCATATTTCATGGGGGGGGGGGCGATGGCCCCTGCCCCCCCCCCAGGGACCGTGAGCTTCTGTCCACACACCACACATACCACACACACAAACACACAAAACATCACACCAAAAAACACAACACACACACAATTTCTTCCTCAGACTTAAAGGAGAAGGCGCCAGCAATAACAGGATAAGTTAAGTAAATATTTGAGTTCTTGCAACAATAGATTTTCGTGCCACTGCAGGGAGTGGACCATGTGCTGTTGACCAATGCATGCCAAGTGACATGTGTTAGCGCACTGTGTAATGTATGCACTGTTTGATGATAAGGTTCATCCCTATAGCTGTTTCTGCAAGTTTGTCTTAGGGTAAAATTACAAGACGTACAATTAAACCAAATTAACTAATTTATAGGGCCTTGACTTGAGGGCGAGATCACACATGTACCCCATATTTAGGTGTTTTTGTCACCATTGTACAAATTTCTTACATGTCTTTTTTTCTTACTTATGCTGTTTATTAGACTGGCGCCTTCTTTTTTTAAAATGATCTCTTCTTCTTTCTTTTCTTTTGTTTTTTTGTGCATCCATTTGCTATGGAATTCTCTTTTAAATTGCATGACTTTTTTGCTTGTCACATCGGTTTTCAATTTGGCATTAGAACAGTTTTGTTTCGGCTTTCATACTTTTTTTTTGGGGGGGGGGGGGTGGGAGTTTGTCGATGAATAAAAAAAATATGTATACATGAAATAACACCTTCTTTTACCATCTGAGATATAACTATGGTATAGAACAAAGAAACGATGAACAACACAATTCAATGTAATTTATAGAAAATTTTTTTTTTTATTCTGCAGTTGAAGCAAATATTTACATGCACAGAAATTTAAACAGTCATAACATCATCTCCATATTACTTTTTGCACATTGAAGAATTGCTTACACTGTGTTCTTTGTGTGCCTCTTTGACTCTTATAAAAATTATCCACTGACGAACAAAAGAGAACTTACCTTTCAATCACATTGTACATAATGATGAATGCACTTTTACAAGTGATATATATTATCATGATGCCAATAATACAAATATTTATAAGTGCTTGGAGACACATTGTACTTCCTATATGCATTATCCGATTATAGTTCAGTTTTAAAACACTGTATGTGCACTAGACTTGACAACAATGACTTTTCATGGTCTGATGTCAGAAATTCTGTGCTGTTGTCTCCACCATAAATTATTGTGGAAACCTTTTTATAATTGAAGATTACAAACCATCACAAGTAATATTAAAATGTACTCATGGCTCCATGAACTTAATATATGATTGATTGTAACACTTATAAATGGATGGCTCAGTCAGTTTCGAATACAGTAAGTGTGAATCTTAATGTGAATATTATGTGATGTTAAATTTGGTTATATATGGATTGTGATGATAACATTGCTTTATACAGGCATTAAACTTTGCTTTAGTGTTGAATTTGTTTAGTGCTGTGAAGGCCTAGCAATCATGTATGTTCTGGCAGAGGGCCTTAAACCCTATTTTAACTGGGTATTTAGACCGGGGTTTTTTTACTGGGGGGTCGGTCAATTTTGACCCCCTAAGATTATTCGGACGCGATCGCGCGATCGCCGACTAATTCGTGGTGCTAGAGCCGGATGTAAAGCTGCACTGAATGTTTTTCTATATAAAATTGTCAAATTATTTTTCTATTTTTTAAGTAATTAATTATGTTAGGGTATAAGTGTTATGAAATTCGGTTTTCGCTTAACTCACTTACAATAGTAGTTAGAAAGTAATTTTTGGTGAATTTATATTGAATTTTTAATCATTGTCTACAAAAACATTATTGCCGAATTGGAATTTAATTTCTTATGTATTTATTTGTTTTTGTGAATTTCTTATGTATTTTCTTTGTTTTTTAACTTTTGTTTTCTAATTGTTTTTTTGATGAATTTGTTTGGGGACACTTTTGGAAATTTATAAATCAGATAAAATTGATGTTCATTTCAACCAGTTAAAGAAATATAATAATACATTTATGAGTTATTATTTGAAAACACAATTTCCATTGATTTGTACACGAAATCACGTTTTTGAGCTTTTTGAGTTGCATGCATGTATTAAAAGTTGCGCGGTCGATAACGGTACGTCCGATTTCGCGAAACGGTCTCAAAGATGCCAGACTTGAAAGTAAAATAGTCGAACGCGAACGACCCGGTGAAAAATTTTCGACGCGGCGGCTGTCAAGAGTGGTCGCGAAATTTGTCGATGGGGGGGGGGTAAAAGTTGCCCCCCGTTATTTTAGGGTTTAACATAAATTGTCTTAACTACTTGAAAACCATTGGCTTCTTTTTCACACTGACATCAAAGTAGTGTGATACTTTTTATGTTCTTCTGTCCGTTTGTTAAAGAGCAAATATCAAATAAGGCAATATTTCTCAAACTAGGAAATTTGCCCCATTCTGCTGGGCACATGTGCTTAGGGCCCTTTCTGCCGGACATTCTGAAATATTTTTGCTTATCTATGTATTTATAGGGGCAAGATTGGTAGGGGGAGGGGAGGGGGGTGATTTGGCATGCTACCATTTTTTGTGAATCTGTCCTGCTAGTCATAAAAATTCCAAAAACACTCTGGTATTTAAATCTGAAAAGAGATAATTTCATTTTAAGAAACCAATCATAATGGCCAGAGATGAATTTGCATTGAACACAGATGTCCCAATTGGAGTTCTTACAGATAAAAAATACAGGATGAAATATACAACTGAAAGATAATATTTCAAAAGTATTAATTTGTCCAATTGACTCGCAATAAGAATTAAAGGCACTTGTTTATATAACATTATGCTATGATTTTCACAATGCAACAATGTACAATTGCATGAATTTTTTCTGATTATGTTTATATTAACTGTTATGTAATGTATCTTATTATAACACAGCAGTCTATGAGTGGAACTGGACATAGCAATGGTATTCATTAAGATTTTTCACTATTCTAAACCATACATGGTCAAACTTTTTAGTAGGTCATTTTAACCTTATCAGAGAACGTAATAGCATGGATGATTATGTAAGCTCTATTTGTAATTTGTGATTGTTGAAATCATGTCATACACACACTTGTCATCGTTTTTTTTTTTCACTGAATAAATTAACATTAATTATAAACTACTTCATGATAAATAGTTGAGAGCCAAGATGACTTATAATGTGATAAAGAAAACAAAATAGTAAATAAACGAATGTAGCAACGGTCCCTTCCATTTCACTTATGCTGATTATATCGGAATTTTAAATTTTATGATCACCTAAAATATATTGACGTGTATTTAACTCATTTGTTACAATTGATTGTTGAAACATGTGATGATCTGTATATTTACATTCGATCTAGTACTGATGAACTATTCTTATATTAGAATTGAATCTCAATATTTAACTTTATATTTTGCTTTTCTTGATGGGCAAGGTTTACATGGTAGGCTGTGTTACACAGTATGGAGGGGAAACCCTATTAACTTGGGAAGCATAATGGACAGGAAAAGAGAAACTTGAAATTGAAGAAAATGACTCCAAAAAGATTCACAAAGAAATATCTAAACAATTCAATAAAGCATAATATTGACAATATGTTTGAATTTATCAATTGGTTTTATTGCAAAAGTGTTTGCATTTTCTCCTTTATTTTTTTTTTTTTCTTCTTCAAACAATCTTGATTGCAGCTTGCTCCGGTAAAAACAACTACAAAGACTAAGAAGTGATCAACATTTGCTCTGATCTGAGTCAACGAAAGAAGACTACAAAATGTAACCCCTTAATTGTGAGTCATAATAATGTTACTGTATTTTTTACAGGATTAACAAATTTAACTATTGATCATATCATAGCTTTGAAAGGGTTGTTTGCTTAGAGCACAAATTTAGTTGGCATTTTTTTTTTAATGTTGAAAGCTTTATGCACAAGGTATATCACACAATAACAGATTCTGATGTCTTTAGCTTTTAAAATTTAATTACATGTAATGAAAAATCTCCGGGGGGGGGGGGGGAGGTGGGGACCCCAGATTATAACGTATATTACATATAGTATTATACATTAGGGCTCATGGGTTTATAAGGTTGTTAAGGTTATCTGAATAAAACTCTATCAGAAAGATTCAGAGTCTGACTTTTCTGCTGAGTATTAATTTCAGATACTTAACGACTTATTAACCTTTTGTGTATAATGTAAAATATGCTCGGAAATCTTGGGGTGTTCCCCATCCCCCAAAAAAATCACTTAATTTGATAAAAAAAAACAACGAAGAATTCAGAATTCTGTTATTGGATGTGATATGAACTTTGGGCATTAAAGCTTTCAAATGATGAAAAAAAAAAACACGTAAATAAAATGTGCTTTAAGTTGGCGAACTTTAAAATTTGATTTTAAATGGGCAGTGAATGATTGGAAAAGAAAAAATTCTCTTTTATACAAACTGCTTGAATATATCAGTGGATCACCAGTGGAGTGCATTGCTGGCTGAAGGATGATCTTAAATTTGTTACTTAGCTGGAATCAAGCATTTAGAAAATTACTAGCATTATTATTCTTCTCGAGCCCTGATAACAATAATCCCATAGAACCCTACCACACGATTTTGACTGATTTGGCTACAAATTTTAAGGTAGATCCTTGCACAGTTTATTATTCTAGAATACGTACACCAGTTGAGGATACCTGCAATTTTTCTGTCGTTTTACCTTCATGTGGTTGAACTTTCAATTTAGATTTTTGTAGTTCTATGGTCAGCGCTTCTTACCAATAATTATCTCTAAGCTTAATGCTGTCAAAATTTTTGGACAGCAGCTTTTACAGAAGAGCAACAAAAGACACAGTATCAAAATCAAAGGTGGTTTACAAGCAGGGTGGCGCCAGAGTAAATAATTATGGGTAGGGGCTAAATACGAATTGGAAGGGGGGGGGGCAAAATGTCAAAAGCAAAATTCAGGACACCCCCTCGTCCCCCCAAAAAAAAACAAAACAAAAACAAAACAATTGAATTTTGTGGAGCGGCCACCCCTTGACCCGTGGCATCGGCCCCTGTTTACAAATGCATGATTGAAGATGTGCCTGTATCACAAATCGATCAATAAGTCGCAATGGAAGTTTTCGTGTAAATGCAGTAAATAGTCGAGTTGGGTTGCAAACGTTGATTCTGGGATTGTGATATTTTCTAAAGATACATAAACTAATCTTTTATCTGTCCAAATTTGAAGACCAGAAATGATTCAGATTTATGATTATTCTTGGATTGAACTTTGACCATGTTTTTGCAGGAGTTTGAAAATTTGGCTGAATTCGATCTTCACATCGCGAGAGTAACCATGCTGTAACTCTGAATGTAATTGCTTGTTATCCAACATCGTCAAGTCCCCCGTAATAATTTTGGCATCACCACAAAGATTTTTTTTATTAACTATTCATTAATGATAATTGTAAGAGATAAAAAGGATTGTTCAAGCCACAATTCTCATTTTGAAAGTGACTTTACAGCGCTTTCTATGGAAAGGCCTTCCGTTTCGCATGAATGAGCACTATCTTTTCAGCCTTTTTTCGCCGCTTTCCTGATAATGGATTACATGATATTCCAAACCTGTGAGCAGGGTTGTAAATAGGTTTGCTTCGTCCATCTTAGACAAATTATACATCATTTTAAAGCTTAGAGTCTCTACTTTAAGACAGTACCAAAAACGCAATTTCTTATTTTTCCAACTTATGGTGCATTTTGTTGTGACAGGTCACAAATGTGCACAAAAGTTGTGGATAAAAGTATGAACTTTCTGATTATGTAGGGTTATTACAATGACGTGAGGAAATATGAAATTGCTAGGCATCTTATTCACTTCTTTACAATAATTCCAGAGATCAAGCAGAGATCTGTAAATATAAATAATTTTAAAATGTCAATTGATATATCAATCAGCATTACGAGTATAAGGGCTTTTCATTTGCTGGATATAAAAGTGAAATAACAAATTATATTACTATTGTGCTTTATACTGTCATAAATTATTCGTTAATGAGTTCTATTTGTGGTACAAAATAATGCCGAAAACGCATGACGGGTTGAACACAACAAATTTTAAGTAGAGTATCAGCCGCTTGGGCTCAATGATTTACTGTGTTATTGTTCAATGAGAGACAATGCGATCTTCATTTGTGAAGGGAACATAATCTCATAAATTTATGTTTTGTTGCCCCCAAAATCTGCATATAATTTTCATTTTCATTTACATGTGTTCCTAATGGGACAAAAGCATTATGCAATGCAACTGTATCATTCATAACATTAGGCTAAGAAATTGTCACATTTTCTGGGCTTCTAGCAGCCCGTCATCTCTGCGTGTGCAATGTGCTGGGCTTCTGTACAAGCCTGTCGTCCCCAAGTGCATTAACTCCTATCCAATTGGCACATCCCACCACTACAGACCAGCGTTGGTATTCAGAGATGGAGTCGAGGCTAGCCTCGAGGCCAGATCTTGCTTAGCCTCTTGTCGTAGGCCCTGGACGCTGGTCTGTGTTTGTCAATTATGATCCCGAGCGAAGCGAGGGATACCCTAACTCGTGAGGCGAGCCAGGGCCTCTTGACACCTGAGCTGAATTTCACAGAATTTCTTATATACATGTATGTCTTTTACTGTTTTCACCAATATTCACAAAATTGGTTGGTGAAAATCATCCAATGAGCGCGGGCTACAATGACATAATATTAAATATTCATGAGGCTGAAGATCATAATCGACAAACAAGAATCAGCGGCCAGGGCCTACGACAAGACGTTACACAGACTGTTGCTGTAACACGAAACGATCTGGAAGCGTTCACTATTTCATTAGGTGAAATGATTCCTACACGTAAATTATTGCACGCCAAATTGGACCTTATAAAAGCAAAATCAAACCAAACATGCTTCAGCTTCTCTGTTCAAGCAAGAATGTGTAAATTTGGTGTTGGTATATATTTTGTAGTTAACAGCACTGAAGGAATTTCTTTCAACCCACCGAATATTTGACCAGGCCAAGACAGAGGAGCGTAGCACGCAATTTCCTGTGGTCATGAATAATAATTACTTTTCGGATATGAAACAGATGTCAAAAGGCCCTCGCGCTGCGCACTCGGCTGGGCTCGCTCAGCTCGCCCGTAATACAGCGAGAGGGCCTTGTCAAAAGGCTAGATTTTGCTAGCCTTGGCCTATTTCAAGTCTATGGGAACAATATTTATCCAGCAACCTTGTTACTCGGAACAGTCGGCCTCGACTCCATCCCTAATGGTATTACGTGCTTAACACATACTTCAACCTCAATATTCAAAACTGATTTCTTGGACCAATTGTTGGGATGGAAAATAAGATGGAAACTGTTTAGAAGCATTAAAGGTTAGTGACATGATTGGGAACACTTGAAAATGCCTCAAGAACCAAATGAGTTGAAATATATACCAACTATACACTAGCTGGAGTGGAACTCCCAGCTGGAAGAATTTGTCTCTGATTTGTTTACTTCAGGAGAAATAAGCATGAATATACTAGTATTTTAATTTAATTGGGGCAAGATATAAATAGGACCCATAGAGAGCCACACAGCAGGTTTGCCTGCCCGAGGGATATTGACATTAGTAATTTTAGAATGAGTCAACGTTTGACTATAAGATTTTCACAGGAGAATCCTTGCATAGTTTACTTGATTCTAGAGTAGTTTTAGCCCAAGTTGAGGACTACCCCCAATCATGTCATCTACCTTTAACGCCAACTTAGCTGCCATGGTATTGCAGCACTACATACATTTTTCTATGTCAAGTACTGCACACACCATATATATTCGGTGTTATACTTCAAGACAGGAAATTCACAAGAGTTTGTTCCCACAATTTCATAGCATTTTCATTCATTTTGAACAAATTTACCAGGAAGTGAAAAAGTTAGCAGTTGTTTAGTTGCGAAAATCACAAAACTAAAACCAATGTGAAATAATCAGCGTAGAGAGTAAACTATTTGTTAACATCATAGTTACAGTTGTAGTTGAGCTGAGGAATGCTAAGACCAAGACCAAAAATAAACATGAAGGTTCCATTTGTTAGCATTAGGTCTCGGGGACCGAGTGGGACCGAGACCAGGTCCAAGACCACCGGTCTTGACTACCACACTGGTTGTTATTGAGTGAAAGGGTGATAAAAGGGAGGAGTCTTGATGGGAACTGCATACCTGCCAGTAATAGGGATAAAACTGATGGAGGTAATAATTTGAAAACTAGGGACATTCTGAAATATCCTATGCATTACCACAGACAAATATTGCAAACACAGGCACTAAGTGGGACACTTGGGGAAAGGTGCTTTCCTTTTGCCAAAACAGGGAGTTAGGGAAAGTCTCTACAAAACAGCAACAGTTAGCATGTCCTGAAATTGCAACTGCAAAGTTTAGTGTCATATACATCACGAATGGAATTGATGTTAACCTGTTGGCTACGGGAACCTGATGTACCATGTGATAACTCTATGGGAATAACAGAATCTCAGAGGCAACTGGTTGGTAGCCCCTCACTAGGCCAGGGTAAAACATAGTTGCGGCGTCGGTTTCTCTTGCTGATTTCAGTCTTGTACGTATGCTATTCTCTCAGCAATCTTTGGCGGAAACAAATCCACATTCCAACGCTGAATTCAGCTCCTGTGTCTCACGTCATCTGATTGATTTCACACGATGATTCCACAGTATTTCTTACGCGAGATAAATGAACGTATTGATGTCACTGTCATCCCTTTTCATGTATTTATGCTCGATGAGCCACTCGATTTGTTCTTTGATCATTTTCTTCTGCGGCAGAAACATGTTCTTGAGGATCTCGACAAGTTCTGTCTGGAGTTGGGCGTTGTTGAGCTTCTTGCGCATCTTCATGATCTTCACTATGGCTTCCTGTTGGATGAACAAGGATATTTGTTTCTCTTTTAACCCATTGGAGACGATTTGATTTCCCTATAACACGCGTTTTCCATAGACCCTAACACGAGTTAACTCGTACTTAGTCTCCAACGGGTTAAAGTGAAAGGCTAACATTGTGGAACTTCAACTTCAACTGCCAAACTACATGTATAACATCTGAGCTACATAGTAGTGTTTATACAGACAAAAAAATCCTAGCATACAAAAGTTTGGAATGTTATGGTGCCACTGGCATGGTATGCATGGATAAACAAATTAGTATTCCACCTGAGTTTCAGTTAGTCAGACCTGTAACACAGTAGTCTATGGGAGGAACAGACACGGTCAGGATATTTTCACTCTTTTAAAGCACTAAATTATCACTTTGAAGTACAATTTTTCAGGGCTGAGCATGGAGGATTATGCAGCTCAGATATTTTAAACTGTGGTCAATGTTAAACTGTGGCTCTGTGGCTTCAAAATTTGTAGTGGTTTTCAGAAATTGGTAACATTACAAGAAGAATAATCATGTATAAATCAAAGTAACAATCACAGAAAAAAAAAGAACCTAATGTAATCACAACAAAATATTAATATTGGTGGCTTATATGTACATAAAAACAAATCTTTATAGTTTAAAACACATTCTCAACAGGGGACCATTTTCTGAAATGAACATTTTCCTTTAACTTTTGTTTTGCAATCACTGATTCTGCATACCTGACACTGCCAAAAAAATGCCCATAGACCACCTAAACTTAGTTTTGATTTCTTGCATCTTTGAATAAAGTTTTATCTCTTAAATAGAATGACCAGGTGATTTAATAATTGCTTGTGTGGCCCTTTCTACTCTTTTATGTAACCAAAGATCATTCTTTTTTTGGTCAAATCCTCAAATGTAATACCCAAACTTAAACCAAATCTATTAACAAAGTTTGCCTAAAATCTTCAACTGATGAATAAGGACATTTAACATTATATTACAGTTAAACCTCTCTTAGAAGCCACCTCTCTACAGCAGCCACCTTCCTACAAAGGACTTTTATTTTGTTTGATTGGCTACTATAGACGGGTTTCACTGCAGTTTCATAAACATGAGAGGTGAAACAAATGCTGTGGTACGGAAGACTCCCTTTCAGAAAGAAATAACTTTCATAGCATGTAAACAGTTCTGCACAAATAGTTAAATAAGTGACCACTTAATCTAAGCATTTGAGGAAACCTGCAGAAGTTCATAGTAAGGAAACTAAGTCTTTTCAAATCCAAACCAATTATCCTTGAGTATGTTCAAAATTTTGGGACATAAACAATCAAAAATTAAAAGTGGTTTAAATTTCCCCTTAATTTTGTGGTCATATAATTCGTTTACACTGTGGAGGGAATTTTATTCATCTTTCGTCGAAAGTACCTTTTATTAATTGTGATCAAAATTCAAAATGACTTGTGAAACAAGGCAATAGCAAGATTGTGTCTCGCCCACCCGCGACTAAATATCACAAAGGTAAATTTTCCCGAGTAGATCCCTAACCCATGTTTGACCTCAATTGACCTTTGTCCTCACCATGTGACCTCCGACAGCACCACAACATGCGGGTACCCCATGTGCATCTATCACCCAAGTTTGGTCGCCATTGGACCCACGGTTGCCAAGTTATGTGTCATAAGAGAGTCTTGCAGGTAAACTTGAACATTGACCTCAAATGACCTTTGACCTCACCATGTGACCTCCGACAGCACCACAAAATGTGGGTACCCCATGTGCATCTATCACCCAAGTTTGGTCGCCAGTGGACCAACGGTTGCCAAGTTATGTGTCATATGAGAATCTTGCAGGTAAACTTTAACATTGACCTCAAATGACCTTTGACCTCCGACAGCACCACAACATGCAGGTACCCCATGTGCATCTATCACCCAAGTTTGGTCGCCATTGGACCAACGGTTGCCAAGTTATGTGTCATACGAGAGTCTTGCAGGTAAACTTTAATGTTGACCTCAAATGACCTTTGACCTCACCATGTGACCTCCGACAGCACCACAACATGCCGGGTAACCCATGTGCATCTATCCCCCAAGTTTGGTCGCCATTGGACCAACGGTTGCCAAGTTATATGTCATAAGAGTGTCTTGCAGGTAAACTTTAACTATTGACCTCAAATGACCTTTGACCTCACCATGTGACCTCCGACAGCACCACAACATGTGGGTAACCCATGTGCATCTATCACCCAAGCTTGGTTGTCTTTGGACCTACGGTTGCCAAGTTATGTGTTATAAGAGTGTCTTGCAGGTAAACTTTAACATTGACCTCAAATGACCTTTGACCTCACCATGTGACCTCCGACAGCACCACAACATGCGGGTAGCCCATGTGCATCTATCACCCAAGCTTGGTCGCCTTTGGACCTACGGTTGCCAAGTTATGTGTCCTAAGAGAGTCTTGCAGGTAAACTTTAACATTTCTGACGGCGGATGGGCGGACGGACAGACGGACGGACGGATGCCATTTGGATCCCTTAGTCTCGGCCTCGCCGTCACCTCCGTTGGGTGAGACAAAAAGAGAGAAGGGAGGTGGGGAGAGGGGGAGTGGAGAAAGGGATGTCATACTTTACCTGTGTCCTTAATATTCTGAGTTGTACGATGCCTTCTTTGTCTTCCTCTGCACTCCTCTCTGTTGACAGCTGTAATCGACCAATCAGGTTGATCTTGCCTCGTTTCTGAGGTTTGCCATTCTTTCTATTAGAAGAAAATAGTAATTTTTGTATGATTCAGATAGACAAAAAGAACATATTAAGTATGGTTATAAGAAGAAAGCTGGGTAGTTATAATTTACTATCAATTGATTCCACATCCATCCAGCAAATAATCACTGAGAATTGAAGGAAATTGTTGATTTCTAGACAGGGTGCCTAATGATTGGTTATAATTTCTGTGAAAAATACAATTTGGCCATAACACCCCACCCTGAACTGCTTATATGGCAAGGACAAAAAGTCTCCTATATCATACTATAGCTCTTTGTACTAAAAATCACACCATTTTCTGAGTAGGATTTGAAGCACAAGCATGACCAACAGCTGTACAATTCAGAAAAAAAATATGATGGCCTTTACTCCATAACAAATATCAAAGCCTTTTTGTAAAGTGCAATGGTGGCACTGTCCTTTCACAGGAATTTTAAGAATTGCTCACTACAAAGTCTGAATAAATAAATATTTTTTTTTTCCACCAGAAACTGAGATATGAAGTTTTGTCACTCCAGCAATGGAAGTACATGTACACAGTGTGGCCCAGCATAAATAAAATACTACATTGATAAACATTTCCCCTTAATTATCCAAGAGAAATGACCATTTCCCGGTTCATCTAATACTAGTAGTGTGTTCTTTTCTGAGCAGTACAACACTAAGATTGTCAATTTTCGTTCAGTTGTTTTCATTTTAGAGTCAATTCTGCAAAGCTGTGCATTTCAGCTTTTCTAGCAGTAAAGCGGTAATGAGGCATCGTATTGATGGCATCCCATAGAAATTGCATGTAAAACTGGCACTTGCATACCCAAATTTACATTGGTTCGCAAAAAACAGCCCCAAAATGGAAAAGTACCCAACAAAACAGATGATCTTGGTGTCATTCTACTCACGAAATATAGTCTAACAGACGAATGAAATAAAGAAGAGCAATTAAAGGTTAGTGACATGATTGGGAACACTTGAAAATGCCTCAAGAAGCAAATGAGTTGAAATATATACAAACTATACACCAGCTGGAAGGATTTGTCTCTAATTTGTTTACTTAAGGAAAATAAGGCATGAACATCAATTCTTTCGGGGCACGATAAAAATAAGACCCACAGAAAGCCACACAGTAGGTTTGCCTGCCTCGAGGAATGTTGACATTAGCTACTTTAGAATGAGTCAATGTTTGACTACAAGATTTTCACAGGAGAATCCTTGCATAGTTTACTTGATTCCAGAGTAGTTTCAGCCCAAGTTGAGGACTACCCGCAATCGTGTCATTTACCTTTAATTTGGGAAATAACCGTAAATGTAACTGTTCCATTTTTTTTTTCTGGGCCACCCTGTATTGCATAATTGCTACTTACATGACAGCAAATTCCTGGTTGATCCAGAATACAGTCCCATCTGTGAATTCTTTGTGTGACTTGGCCTCTGGACTCATGAGGACAAGTTGTCTCTTCAGTTTGGCAAATGCAACTAACGACTAGGAACAAAATGAAAAGATACAGGAATAGTTACTGCTC
>JZLH01S0173365.1:46315-64857 GCA_001188425.1 Eucidaris tribuloides | reverse complement strand
GAATCTGATCGTATAAGCATCGGGCCATTCGTAAGAGCATCTTAATAAACCATCGTGAGGCCTTCTGCAGGCATCGTGCTTTGGCCATTGGTTTCCTTTGTTGTTCAAGTTCGAGTCAGCTTCGGGCGAAATTGAAAACTTTATATTCGTGTGGCCATCTTGATCAATTTCGGGACAGTGTGACGCCATCTTATGCTAGGTTCACATTGCCGATCTGTCAACTCGATCAGGCCCGATCAGGCCAATGTTGGACCTGGTCAGTCTCGTTCGGCAAGGTAATCGGGATCAATCTGCCTTGATCGGGGTAAACGACAACGCTCTGGCTCCCCACTCGAATGTTTTCGGCATGTTAAAAATATTCGAGTAGGTAACCAGAACGATGTCGATCAAGGCAGACGGACGCCAATCATGGTAGATTGAGCCCGATTACCGGCCGAACTGGACCGAAAAGGCCAAAATTGGCTTGATCGGGCCTCATCGAGTTGGCAGATCGGCAGTGTGAACCTAGCATTAACAATAAATCAGTTCGTAATTACAAAAGTGTGAAATAAAGGTCAATTTTGTACGAAGCTCGTGTAAGAAGACATTAAAAAAAACGAACTGTTCAATGTGAAAGCTATGTCATGTATGCAAGAGATGTATAAAGAATGTACAGATGGAGGTGTTCTTCTCAATCGAATGGAACAAAATCAAGTAATGCAGCCAGAATGGTTGCTCTCAGATGATTACTTAAAAGAGCTATCCAGTCTTCTAAGATAATTATATGATATCATGGGGTTATTACTAACTACGAACTGGATTATTGTAATCATTTTGCGTTGGTAGTCCGGCAGAAGAGCGCTAGCATATTTTCCCAGCAGAAGGGTCTTAACATTAAATTATCTCTAACTTGAAAACCGTTGGCTCGTTTAACTCGAAATCAAAGTAGTGTGGTATTTATGGATTCTTCTGTCAGTCTGGTAAGTGCAAATATCAAAAGGGCAATATTTCCCAAATTAGAGAACGTTTACTGTTAAGGTCCTCCCGCCGGCTAAATAATGCTAGGGCCCTTCTGCCGGACAGCCGACGAGGGATAAATCCCTTTTTACCAGAAAGAAAGTGTGTGTGATTCTATGGGACGAAAATGGCTACTCATTTCCCAGACACAATAATATTGGGCAACGGTTATGAAAGGAAGGAGTGGAAATTTTCCTGTAGAGAACTTACTCTTGGCTTATGGAACCCCCCCCCCCAATTCAGAAAGAGTTCAAAATATATATGGACTGGCTTATCATTACAAGTGAATCATGCAAATGACTTTGAGCGTATTAATACTACGGCCGAACTTTGTAATCAAAGTGAAAATCAAGTGAGTCAGGTACTAAATAACGGTTTTACTGATGAAGAATGTTAGAAGCAGGTCTATTTGAAGGAGAAGATCTATTGAAATTCACGCCACTTCAGAAGTTGGTAGATCTTGTGTAGAGCCCAGAGCAGGGAACTTCCAAAATTCAGAATCATGATCATGGTAGATCTTCATGACAATCACCTGTATCCTTGACAGTTTCTCCCATCAATTTCACTCATTCTCATTTCTTTATAAATTCATTGTAGATGAGGTACGAACGGGAATGTATCGGCAATTGTTCCACCCTGAGCAGCTCATCAGCGGCAAAGAGGATGCTGCTAACAACTACGCGAGAGGCCACTACACCGTTGGGGAAGGAGATCATTGATCTTGTCCTGGATCGCATCAGGAAGCTCTCCGACCAGTGTACCGGTCTTCAGGGCTTCCTCATCTTCCATAGCTTCGGTGGAGGAACTGGCTCTGGGTTTTCGTCTCTGCTGATGGAACGTCTCTCCGTCGACTACGGCAAGAAATCGAAGCTCGAATTCGCCATCTATCCCGCTCCTCAGATTTCCACTGCTGTAGTGGAACCTATACAATGCTGTCCTGACGACACATACCACCCTGGAGCACTCCGACTGCGCCTTCATGGTCGACAACGAAGCCATCTACGACATCTGTCGTCGTAACCTCGACATCGAGCGTCCCACCTACACCAACCTTAACCGTCTGATTGGACAAATCGTGTCCTCAATTACCGCTTCTCTGCGCTTCGATGGCGCCCTCAATGTTGACTTGACCGAGTTCCAAACCAACCTGGTACCCTATCCTCGAATCCATTTCCCACTTGCCACCTATGCTCCTGTCATCTCCGCCGAGAAGGCCTACCACGAGCAGCTGACCGTCGCCGAGATCACCAACGCTTGCTTCGAGCCCGCCAACCAGATGGTGAAGTGTGATCCTCGTCACGGCAAGTACATGGCATGCTGTCTCCTGTATCGTGGTGATGTGGTACCAAAGGCGTTAACGCCGCTATAGCTATCATCAAGACCAAGCGTACCATCCAGTTCGTCGACTGGTGCCCAACTGGCTTCAAGGTCGGTATCAACTACCAGCCTCCAACCGTTGTTCCTGGTGGTGATCTCGCCAAGGTACAGCGTGCCGTCTGCATGTTGAGCAACACCACTGCCATCGCCGAGGCCTGGGCTCGTCTCGACAATAAATTCGACCTGATGTACGCGAAGCGCGCTTTTGTTCATTGGTATGTAGGTGAGGGAATGGAAGAGGGAGAGTTCGCTGAGGCTCGTGAAGATTTAGCCGCCTTGGAGAAAGACTACGAAGAAGTCGGCGTTGATTCCGTTGCAGAGGAAGGAGAAGATGACAATAGAGAAGAATTTTGAAGTTAGAATTAGAGACTTCTGCATTTAGGACACCTTGTGTTCGAGTTAAGAAATTGATTTTCAGACATTGTGTTTTGTTAATATAACAGTATTGGTCAGTCGTATACTCAGCAATCAAAATTTAAGAAAAGTGGACAATGTGTAAGGCTGAGATTTTTTAAATGAATACTCAGTAGAATGTAATCGATCATGTAAAAATAAGCAAATTAATCGTTTATCAAAATAGTCTGTGAACATCCGCGTATGAGGTGAGCACAGTCATTAATAAAAACCAAGTCTGTTACAGAAAATTGCGCTAAATAACGAAACATCAAGTAAATGAAACGTTAAGTATGTCATTTCGTAGAGTTAAGTTAAACATCGAAAACATAGACCTTTCATGGGAAAGCTTGAATTGGTGGTTTATCATAAATATACCAGACCATAATATTGCACTTTATCAAGACTGCATCTTGGACGCAACTCTGTATTTTCACAATGGAATGAGAATGGCCTAAAGACACCCAAAGCCTCCTTGCTCAGTTTTTTTTTTATTTTTCTGAAACAGATCATACGTTTAGATAAATGTGTCCACCCAAATGCAAATGTTCACAACTAAGTATTCGGGTAGTAATGTAGAAAATTTATTTATTTTTCTATAATTTGGCGTACGTGACTTTTCACGTGAAATATCTAAATTTGAAGAATGTCCTCTTTATGTTTCTTCAGATTGTATATTGTCTCCTGTTGTTGTTAATGCTTGGGTGTTGTTGAACCGTACTACTAGTCTACTGTAAAGCACGTAAGATGAAACTGATGTGCCATAATAGTCTTGTACAAAGTATAAGTTTCTGTTGATATACGTTCCACCAGTTAGAATCAAGACATAGGCTAAACATTGTGGAACTCCATATTTAAAAAAAAATTGTCAAACTTTGCTCTCTGAGATACATAGTATAGTGTTTGAATGTATACATAAACACCCTAGAATACAAAAGTTTGGAAATTCATGCTACCACTGGCAAGATATGAATGAATAAACAAGTATTCGGGTGGAGTACAAAATAGCCTAGATCTACACATAGTAACTATGGGAGGAAATGGGCAGGCGAATCCGGACAACTTGTAGATTTTCACTCTTTTAAAGAACTAAATAATTATTTTTAAATACAATTTTTCAGGGCTTCAATTTTAGACGTTATCAAAGACACTTGGAGCATGGATAATTATGTAGCCCACATTCTTTTTTAAACTGATGGTGGCCATTGTTAGCCTGTGGCTTTACGAAAAAAAAATGTTGATTGTTTATCTTGTTTGTACTGTGGCTTTGGTAGGATTGGAATTTATGTAAATACTAAAAGTGAATCGTGTTTAGCGTAAATCAATAGATGAGATTTTATGGCATATGATCAGTTCTAAAAAAAGTGAGATGTTAGTGAAAAGTTAAGTCAATTCGTCACGTTTGAATTTAGTGCCAAAAGAAAGTAATCTCCGTAGACCAAGTCAAATAACAGACTTATCTATAAAAAAAAGGCCGGCTCATTTTCTGGCCAATTAATTTGAAATTGACAAAAGTGAATTATGTGTCTTGCCAAGCCTGTAAATGAAAAGTTACATTAGATGTATAACTTGTGACTTTATGATGTCGAGTGTAAAAACAAACCGATTAGCAGCTTTACAACATTTTTTTATGCCAAAGGAGAACAAAATGAAATTAGAACAGCAAGTAGAATTATTTCTGAAATGAAAAGTGCATTCCTGTATGACATTGTGTCAACTTGTGTAAATTTGCTAATTTCAGTGTATATGCAATCGAAACGAACAAACAAAATAGTATTAGAAATTTATAAGTTTATTGGATACTGTACTTCTAGTAGAACATTGTAATACAATTATCAAGCCAAAATAATAAACAGTGACATTAAATTCACTCAAACAATTTGTACTTCTATATTTTTATGTATGCTTTCATTGACAAAAACGCACTTGTATACAGCTAAACAAAGGCACGTTACACCTATACGACATTCCCAGCGAAAGCACTGAAATGCAATGACATAAAGTTGATAGACACATAATATAAAATATCACAACATACATCATGCAAGAGAATTATGAAAAAAAAACATTAAACAAAATAAACACTACCACTGATCTGAGTCACAAAATGCATCACGACTAGAAATAATTTTCCTTGTTTACAAACTGACTGAAAATTATACATTTTCAACATAAATACTTTTAAGAATCGAACTGCTGCAAATGATAGCTGCAAAAAATAGGATTGTTAGTTAAGTTTTATTCTTTCGTTAGAATGAATGACTGAATGAGGGATGTAGAAAGTTCTTGACCAATTAAGGTGTCTCTTATCTGCTTACTGCAATATATTTATTTTACAGGCACTCCTATAGTTACGGCATATGGTTAAAATGAATTTTCTCCTCTTTGTTTTAAATACCGTAGACCTATAGCAAACTCGCAATGTATCATTCTAAACAGGTTTTGGTAGGTTAATGTCTAGCTTGACAATTCAATAATTAGGCCTATTGAAAAAAAATTGATGAAATATTTCATAGATCGACCAAAATCAGACATTGTCTTTGACATGAAAATGTTGTAGTACTATTTGATTAACGTATATGATAAAAAATGATAAAAAAAATTGATTCGTGATACCCCATACTGTACATGTACCGCCTAAAGGCGATGCTCACATGATGTATTGTAAATGATCACAGCAGTGTATCTATTCTGTGTACACCCACCGCATTTCTGACGGCGATGATTGATTGGAAAATATGAGAACGTGTTACGAGGAACCTCTAGCTTCAGTACACCCTCTAAAAAACACCTGTCGAATAAACACAAAGTGGCGTAACCAGCACGTCATATCTAGGGGCCAGAGAGTTATGGAGAGGTCATCGTCAGGTTTTTGTACCTGGGTTACTGACACATCGAGCATAATACCCCCCCCCCCGTTGAACAGGTAAGTCCTTTTCTGTTTTATTCATGGCAAAAGAATAGTAGCATAATATGAAAAAGTATGAAGTGTCAAGTAAAAACATCCTCTTTTCTGTTTTTATTGATGGCAAAAGAAAAACAACGTACAGCTTTATAATGAAAAAATGCAAAGTTTCAAATTAAATAAGAAAGCAGTTACTAACAATGTAATTGCTAACATTATATACAATTAAAGATAAACATGATTACCCAAAGGTACGATAATTGGACCCAATGTCAAACCCTCCACTTTTGGAAATGAATAGTTAGCTTTCCACTTTTCTCAGCAACATGTTGTCTTTTGAGATTTCATGATGGTTTCAAAACCAATAAAATTGAAAAATTTACTGCGGAATTTATACAATCAAATGTAACAGTTTAGGCACAGAAATATAAACGATAAAAATTGGTCTTTATTGAATTGGTCTTTATTGGTTTTATTTTAAAAAAAGCTGTCATTATCATACCTCACAAGCCATGGTGGAATACATATCACATGGGCCTTCTATAAGAACAGACAGACACAGACAGACAGACACACACACACACACACACACACACACACACACACACACACACACACACACACACACACACACACACACTATATACACACACACACACACACACACACACACACACACACACACACACACACACACACACACACACACACACACACACACACACACACACACACACACACACACACACACACACACACACACACACACAAAGTTTAAACTAAGTACAAATCGCCTGCTTGTGTGATTACTCATGGGTTGCAAATTTGCATACGTGTTAACGGGAACGTGTTGAATTCGTCAGTAAAATAGATTTGTTTATTTTATCTATTACAACATATTTCAATTGGATGACATAATCAGTTCAGTGACTGTAGTAGGGTCCATGGTTTTACTTTATGGTCCTGCGTGATAAAAGAAACCCCAGACATACATGTAATAGGTACAAACTTAAGTAAAATTAAAAGATAGGGTCATTACATTAGCAAATAAGGATAATTACATACAACGAATGACAAAAATTACGACGATATAAATATAAGCAACATTTGCAATTACGAATATGGTATTTTGAAGAAAAAAAAATCACTTGTAACATAGAAAAACTGTCATGTACACAGTAAAAACGTTTATTTAAATTTTTTAAACAACCATGATTGTGGAATCCATCTTTTAAACAAAAATATTGATTAAAATTTGAACAGCGTTGTTCAAAACTTAACCAATATTGTTTAAAAGACGGATTCCACAATCACGGTTGTTGAAAGAATTCAAACAATGTTGTTAGAGTGACAGGCTTAAAAAACGGTTGTTTAAAATATTTCAAACAGCGTTTTTCCTGTGTATGTTCAATTTGAAAATTTGACAAAATTCCGATGATGTTCATCCCCTACCATTTCAACAAAACTTCATAGGCATGTGTTCAAAACCGGGGTTCAAAGTACATTTCCTTGGGGTTAGAGTGGGTCCCGCGGGTGGTTTGTCCAGGCCACCACCCTGTTGCTCCCAAAGTGCAAGGAGGGGGGGGGGGTGACTTTATACCCCATCTCCCCAGGAATTCGTGTCCCTGGCAGACGAATATCCCCGACGAAATCTATATTCGTCGCTTTAAAACACCGCGTGACATTGAAGGTGTCAACTTAGGCCTTTGTGATACATCCTCTCTCCGTGATAAAAAAAAGGAAATCGATAGCAGACGAATGTGATATATTTACTTGTTGAAGTCATTTGTTTCCGAAACCATGGCAGCAAAGATCAGGTGCAAAGTTAGCTCGTAAGTAATCGCCAACTGCAGTTGAGTGATCTCTATAAACTCTGGAATGTAAAATAGCAAACAGTATGCACTTCAGACTCCCGTTCAGACTCCACTACAAATAAATCGTCGCGAAAATCTATACACTCGGGTCACTGGATAAAACGATCTTAGCTTTATTGCTGGCCAACGGTTCTTCTCTTGCTCTTTGTTTCTCGAGTACAGCTGATCGTTATCTAAACACTTGAAGATTGCGCGGTAAAAAGTCTGCTGGCCACGTGACAAAATCCCTACGCCTGCCGCACTGCCCATAAATATACCGCCCACATCTCGCCACGACTCCATTCTACGAAGAGACGTTCTGCTTGTTACATCGTACAGCACAGCAGCAACCAACACTCAACAATCATGGTAAGACTTTATACTTCAATTATGATTCTGTGTTTGTTCTTGTGACATCTTATGCATCACCATTTTGTTCTAGGCTACATCTCAAAAGTTCGGAGTATGAGCAGTTGAAAATGTCTTAAGAAACCAAGAACCAAATGAGTTGAAACACATATCAATCTGCATGTACAGGCTCATGGTTGTACAGGGCCAGCTCTAGGCGGGAATGATTTGTCTTATATTTTTACATTTGGAAAAACAAGCATGAATATATCAGTACTGAATTGAAATTATGACACCGATAGAAACTGAGCCCATACCGTTGTCTGTCATTTCGAATGTTGATAGTTGAGACTTGAGAGTAAATTTAACCACCGCATTTTCACAATTGTGAACAGAAAGTTAGAAACCTTGAACACGGCGTACTTAAATTTCTAGAACTGTATTATCCCCAAATAATGATTACTTATACTTCCAGCCATGCTTTATATTTTCATTGATGTTCAATACCCTTTCGGATTGTGTCACCCCCGCTCCAATATACTGAGTTTAGGCAAATTTAACATTGTCTGTCTAGAATATGGGTCAACTTCTCCAGACACGACCGCATAGGTTGTGCAGGGTTAGACACACCCTTTTTATGTCTTCCATCTTCATGGTGGACGAGTGGGAAGAGTGTGAAGTGTTGTTGGTTATAGTGCATCTTGGCTGTGTAAAAATGCTGTTACATTGTATTTATTTTCTGTTTACCGACTAGAGTATTCATTTCAATGTAATGAAGCTTTTCCAACTAGTTGTACTATGTCTAACAATAAACTTTCAAGTAGAAATATTTGGGTCACATACTAGTAGCCTACCAATCAAAATTACCTTTGAAACGAAGCTTTCTAATTCCATCGTTAAAACTATAGTAGCCTCTCTGAAGTTTTCAACCGAGTTCCGAAATTTATTTTTATTTATTGAGTATCATTGCGATTTGGAACACCTCTGCATATTAAATCATTATTAATATTCGGTACTTCATTTTTTCTCGCATATTTTAATCGTATTGGTATCTACCTCATCGAAATATTTTTGAATGCTGACAATTCTGAATTGATATGATAATATAATATACTTATCATAGGTAATAAGTCAGAAAGATTTAAAAAAAATCGGCTTTTAAATCATCATTCGATTGCATGCATATGGTCGACGTCTGATACCACTGCCTCCTTGATTCTCGGTTTAAAATGAGAAGTATACATATTACTATTACTCTGATCTGTTTGTTTTCAAGGGAATAAATACACTTCAACTTCCTTCCAATTCTCCAACGCGGGTCAAACATGAAGATGCATATACCCGTAGTTGAATTAAAGTAACAAGATGCGGGTAATATCGCTTTAAGGTCGTATTGAGTTCCCATGAAGTCAGAACAAAGTACAGTAGGCAAGAACAGCGGGGGCATACCGAATTCTTGTGGTGGAGAACACGATACACATCCGTGAGTCGAAACCACGAGGCATCTTGGTGGGAAGTCTTCGAATTGACCCGTAAGACATGTATCATGGATTCCTCTCTTGCGAAATGTCTGAAGGCTGACAGTACTGGCGGCAATGTAAACTATATTCAAGACAATGATATAACACCACTTTCTCTTCTTCTAGTATTTTTTAAAATGAAATTCCGACTTCTTTTTTAAAGCCCTAAAATCCGTTTGGTTTTCACTTCTCTATTCTAAAACATGAAATTCTGTTTCCATGTACTCTCGTCTCACAATTCCATTTTCTCAAAATGTGTGCTCACAATTTCGCCAAATATGTTCTATCACAATTTGCACAGGTGTACCTTTTCTGGTACAGAATTAATTGGGCAGCCACCGATTTAGATACAAGTTAAAACCTTGGAGGCCGTTTTCATGAATAGTTATGTCTGATCTTCCAACCAAAATGAGTTTCTTATACTTTTGGCATTGTTTTATTCCACAGATATTAAAGGTATTGGCTAACATTTACCACAGTAAAAAAAAATCTGAGCCGCATGATTCCCTATGCTACCAGTGTCTTTGATGAGGTCTAAAAATGAAGCCCTGAAAAATTGTATTTCAAAATGTTTATTTAGTGCTTTCAAAAAGTGAAAATCGTAAGTTGACCAGATTCACTTGCCCATTTCCTCCCATAGACTTACTGTGTGTACACCTATAGGTTAATAAAACTCGCCCCGAGTTTTGTTGTTTATTCATGTATAACTTGCCAGTGGCAGTGTAACTTTCCAAACTTTTGTATTCTAGGGTGTTTATTTGTCCATATGAACACTACTATGTAGTCCAGATATCAAAGTTTGACAATTTTTTTAAATTGGAGCTCCACAATGTTAGCCTATCACTTTTATACGTTTTATCGCCGTGTTATGATAGATTCTATATATTTCTAATATTATATCCCACAAAATTATTAGTCAAAATCAGAACTGCAGCCTTCTCCCCATCTCTTGTTATATTTACGTTGGGAGAAACAAATCATACTATGTCTGTTTATATTTTCTGCTGACAGATATTGCCTGTATCGTAGTTTCAGTTTCATACGGGTTTTACCATTTTTCTCAATAACAGTCTAAACGTGTGTCTTGTCTCAGGCATTCGGCCAATTTAGGCAGTATCACGGATATAGAATTTATACTTAAAGGCAGAAATTGCCCACGCAATGCCTCACAGGGACCCTGGACTATACTGTGAGGCAACGGCCTGACAGGTGCCTGTTGTCGGGGGGGGGGGTGCAGACCCAAACATTTCTCGGTAACTATAGTCCAAAATGTGCGTATTTCTCCTTTCTTTTTTCCGGTGTTTCGCTGAATTTTTCCGCTGAAAATCCTTGGGGAAGGAGCAATTTGCCCCTGCCCCCCCCCCCCCGGCTCCTACGCCACTGCTGTGAGGCGCTGTTCAAGAAATCACAAATCCTATGATGTTCTCTTGACACTACAGTAGTTTCAAATAACCTCTATTTGGGATTAAAGTAAACCTGTTATTGCGTTTGGCTGAGGTTTCTACCTATCGTGCTTTCAGTACGAATGAATGTGAACAGATCAGAGATTCTGATTGTTCTCTTTAAGTTTAAGTACGCCATGCGGAATTGGAGAAGTAAGTAAAAGGTCAAATAACGTGAAATTTATACCGATATATACACCAACTAACAACTGGAGCGTGTATTAGGGCTGGAAGGATTTTTAAAATAAACATTTGTATATGTTCCAGCCTCCAGGAGAAACAAACATTTATGTTACATTATAATAGAAATTGAAACCACAAAAAAGCTACGCAATAAGCTTGACTATCGCATCCGTTTCTCACTTTCTAACAATTGTGCAGCTAAGACGAAATGTGTGATTAAGCAGTATTCTTGTTTTTTTATGAATCATTGCAATGTAGTCTAATTCAGGACTGGTTCCAATCATGCCATTTTCCTTCACTTATATTGTACTCGATTCTGGTCTTGTCTTGAAGTCACAGGTTAACAATGACCACAGTTTAAAAAGAATGTGCGCTACATAATCCTCCATGCCCCAAGGTCTAAAATGAAGCCCTGAGAAAAATTGTATTTCAAAATGATGATTAAAAAAAAAGTGAAAATCTACAAGCACTCAAGTTGACCGGATTCACCTGCACATTTCCTCCCATAGACTTACTGTGTGCAAATATAGGCTATTTTATTCTCCACCGGAGTGGAAATTGTCTATTCATGCATATCTTGCCAGTGGCAGCACAACTTTTCAAACTTTTGTATTCTAGGGTATTTATTTGTCCATTTAAGCACTACTTTTGTACTTTTTTTTTTAAATTGAAGCTCCACAATGTTGGCCTATTAATTTAAGTCGAAACTGGGGAGAGGGTTAATATTCTTTTTATCAAACTAACAAAATATAAGCAAAATGTGCTGTGCAAAACACTAAACAAAGAGCTCTCCAAGTGCCAATGAAGTATGCTTTACTAAAAAGCACATCGGTCACAGTACATTTAACTATATATAGGGCAGTAGCTGTACTGCTGTAAATGTGGGTCATCTAAGCATGGTCTATTAAAGGCAAGGTTCACCCTGACATCAAGTTGGTTTTAATCAAAGCAGAACAATAAAAGAAACATATTGATGAAAGTTTGGCGAAAATCCACCAAAGAATAACAGAGTTATAAAGTTTCAAAGTTTTAAATTTGTGACGTCACATGCGAGCAGCTCCCCATATGTCATGTAATATAAATTCCATAAATTGCAATTTTTAATAGTTCCTGATAATTGAATGGTTTTTTTCATAGTTGCATGTGTGGACTAATGTTTCTGATAATAGATATTGAATGCACACGTAAAATCATTTTCAAATTACTGAGAAAACGGCACTTTTATGGAGTTTATATGACATATGGGGAGCTGCTCGCATGTGACGTCACAAATTTAAAACTTTGAAACGTCATAACTCTGTTATTTTTAGGTGGATTTTCGCCAAACTTTCATTAATGTGTTCCTCTCATTGTTCTGCTTTTATTAAAACCAACTTGATGTCAGGGTGAACCTTGCCTTTAAGTATTTTGGAAGTTTAATTGGTTTAGTGACAAACGTCAGAGCATCTGAAGCCAGTGGATTCGATAATGATCGATAATATGAATGAATCAATCGTTTATTACCATGTGCTTAGATCAGTGTCTGGCTTTGATCTTGAGCGCCATTGATGGTGGTGTGATATATCTCGGTCAATCTTTCCGTTATGAAACACGCCTCTGACAAACGTTTTATACTTTGAACGGGGCGTGTAATTAGCTGGAGCTTTCTGATAACGTGCATTTATTTTATGTAAATATCATACTTATAACGCTACGTAGACCGTTATACATCATTAATTTTATGACGTACAGAGCACAGTATTTACCCGATAGTGGCGTAACAGTTTACCGCCATAAGAAACCAAACAAACGCAAACGGTATCAAACAAGGTGGATATTTACGTTAAATTATAACCACGTTTCCACGTAACCTAATATTTGCCTGTTTCTTTTGATTTTCTTGTAACCCTATTTTCCTGTTTGGTAGATTACTTTAAAGGTAAATGACATGATTAGGGGTAGTCCTCAACTTGGGCTGAAACTACTCTAGAATCAAGTAAACTATGCAAGGATTCTCCTGTGAAAATCTTGTAGTTAAACGTTGACTCATTCTTAAATAAAGTAATAAACATCACTCGTAGCATGGAAATCTGCTGTGTGGCTCTCTATGGGGCTTATTTTTATCGTCCCCGGATAAAATTAAGATACTCCTATGTTTATGCTTGATTCTCCTTAAGTAAACAAATTACAGACAAATCCTCCCAGGTGGGAGATCCACTCCTGCTAGTGTCAACTCATTTGGTTCTTGAGGCATTTTCAAGTGTTCCCAATCATGTCACTAACCTTTAATCTCCCGACGAAAGTATATAGTACCTGATATTGAAAATGCGTCATTGTCGTTTGATTTGACTCATTTTCTGCGTTTCAAACAATAACGTATTGATGCAAGTTGAACTTAATGCAAAATGTAAAAATATTTATACTGTGTTCAAACTAAAATGACAATAATTGGTTTAGCAAAATACTATAAATGAAATATACAAATACCACAGTTTAATCATTCTTAAGTAATTGTTTCCTGGGAAAATCATATGACATGACGCATGGCACCATACCATCAACTAAAAGGGAACTGGCAGGATTGTAAAAAGTGTTTACTTTGGGATAAGTCTACAATCAAGTACATCGAGTGTTCAAGGATTGTGCTGTCTCATTCCCAATTTCTTGATCAAATGTGTATTACTTTTTAAACAATCCCCATCACTACTGATTGTGACAGGCAAATTGGTTGTATAGCTTTGTATGGGATCAATTTCTATCAGGGCACCAGATAAAATCAACACTGGTAAATAAACGCTTGTATCTCCACAAGTAACCAATTTCAAGACACATCCTTTCAGCCAGGAGATTGGTATATGTTTCAAACTATTTGGTTTGGGGACATGTTTTACTTCTCCCAGTCATGTCTATGCCCTTTAAGAACAAGCGTGATTACCTCTGAAAAACAGGTAGGGTCATAGTTTACACATCATTTTTTTAATTCTAAGAAGAATCAGGAGAAATGAAAGAAAGCAGAAAATAAGTCAGGTACAGGTGGTGGTGACGTGGCGTAAGGTGAATTATTTATTGTCATTAATTTGAAATTATTCCTCATTTTTTTTTACAGCGTGAATGCATCTCTATCCACATCGGCCAAGCCGGAGTCCAGATCGGCAATGCATGCTGGGAGTTGTACTGCCTGGAACATGGCATCCAGCCGGATGGTCAGATGCCGTCTGACAAGACCATCGGAGGAGGTGACGATTCCTTCAACACTTTCTTCAGCGAGACCGGAGCGGGAAAACACGTGCCTCGTGCTGTCTTCGTCGACCTCGAGCCCACCGTAGTTGGTAAGTCACTTTAACAAGCATGAAGGAAGTAGTTGAGATCTAAGTTGGCAAAGTGTAATTATAGGTGACTCATTGGTTATCCAATATCCATAATTTTCATGAAAATGTTCCTCATAACGGCATTATAATGACATTCCATTTAGATTTCATATCTGGGTGATCTACATGTATGATCTAGATGGTAAAGTTGTCTTCCTGATCACCAATGCAGCTGTGTTTTCGATGTGGTACAACTTTTACGAAGGATCATTTTATTCTTTAACGTTTATTTGTTGTTCAAATTCTTAATAAAACATGACGTTACCTTGTCACGCTACACACAAAAGGTCAAGGTCTATATTTTATAATGGCTGTTTGGTTGTAGACCTGTATTCCTGATTCCAAAGTACACTCATTCCTTAATTACACCCATGCGCTGTTATCTCTAATTATATAGAATGGACAGCGATGGTTTGTGGGACAATATGATAAAAGACACCTTTAAGCTTAACCAACAATCAATGATAAACCAAAGATAGATGTGTTTGTCTTCGGCGATTTGACTGCCGGAGTGCCGGGGCAATTGTTGCCGGAACATAATGTCGGGTCAACGATAAAACAGGGGGCAAACACTGAATGAATTCTTCCGTACAAGATTGTTTTTCCTTGCCAATGCAAAAGAAAAAATAAATAAATAAATAAACAAACTCGATGAATTACATTATGTACATACATCTCAGCTTATGATGTTGCCCAGTTTCTTAGTTAAACCCGTCCCGCTCCTCTGTGGAACATCGGGCGGCGCCTATCTCCGTTTCAGTAACCCCTAGGCAACATGGCTGCACAAGACAGTTTGTCTACAGTGCCGGGGGTTAGTCCTCTGGTAGTCCCATGCGTTTAACTCCCTTCAGCCGCTAAATTTTCAAAAGAACGAAAAAATAAGTGAAGTAACGGCTAAATTATCATAAGAAGGAGAAGATTCAGTGAACTAACGGCTAAATTTTCAAAACAACGCGAAAAATAAGTGAAGTAAGGGCTAAATTATCACAAGAAGGAGAAAAATCAGTGAATTAACGGCTAAATTTTCAAAAGATCGAGAAAATAAGTGAAGTAACGGCTAAATTATCATATGAAGGAGAAAAATCAATGAATTGACAGCTAAATTTTCAAAAGAACGGGAAAAATAAGTGAAGTAACGGCTAAAATCTAGAAATCCGAGCGCCAGGCTAGAGCCAGTAGGTGACATTTTTATAGTGGTCTTTGGTATGACTATGACCCGACCACGAGCCGAAATTCGAACCCGCAATCTCCTGGACCAGAAGCGGACGCTCTACCACTGAGACAATTCGCCCAGTTTTTTGCATTACATTTTTGTAATTGTAGCTTTCTGTTCTCAGGCAAACGTCTCTACTACTGTCGTTCACTTTCTTTTCAGATGAGGTCCGAACCGGAACTTATCGGCAGCTATTCCATCCAGAGCAATTGATCACAGGCAAGGAAGATGCAGCTAACAACTATGCCAGAGGTCACTACACGGTAGGCAAGGAGATCATAGACATCGTCCTCGACAGAGTCAGGAAACTGGCCGACCAGTGTACGGGTCTTCAGGGATTCCTCCTCTTCCACAGTTTCGGCGGTGGAACCGGATCAGGGTTCACTTCTCTGTTGATGGAACGTTTGTCAGTAGATTACGGCAAGAAGTCGAAGCTAGAATTCGCCATCTATCCAGCTCCACAGGTTGCTACCGCCGTCGTGGAACCCTACAACTCAATCCTTACAACTCACACAACCCTCGAGCACTCCGACTGTGCCTTCATGGTCGACAACGAAGCCATCTACGACATCTGTCGTCGTAACCTCGACATCGAGCGTCCCACCTACACCAACCTAAACCGACTGATGGGTCAAATTGTGTCCTCCATTACCGCATCACTTCGGTTCGACGGTGCCCTCAACGTTGATTTAACGGAGTTCCAGACCAACCTGGTGCCTTACCCTCGCATCCACTTCCCTCTCGCAACCTATGCCCCTGTCATCTCCGCCGAGAAGGCCTACCACGAGCAGTTGACCGTCGCTGAGATCACCAACGCTTGCTTCGAGCCGGCCAACCAGATGGTGAAGTGCGATCCTCGTCACGGCAAGTACATGGCTTGTTGCCTTCTGTACCGTGGTGACGTGGTGCCAAAGGATGTCAACGCGTCCATCGCTACCATCAAGACCAAGCGTACCATCCAGTTCGTCGACTGGTGCCCAACTGGCTTCAAGGTCGGTATCAACTACCAGCCTCCAACCGTTGTTCCTGGTGGTGATCTCGCCAAGGTACAGCGTGCCGTCTGTATGTTGAGCAATACCACTGCCATCGCCGAGGCCTGGGCTCGACTTGACCACAAGTTCGATCTGATGTACGCCAAGCGTGCCTTCGTCCATTGGTACGTCGGAGAAGGTATGGAGGAAGGAGAATTCTCTGAGGCTCGTGAAGATTTGGCTGCTCTCGAGAAAGACTACGAAGAGGTGGGAGTTGACTCCGTCGACGAAGAAGGTGAAGAAGAAGGAGAAGAGTACTAATTTTGATCGACCACAACTGGCAACTTTACTGATGCACTGAAGTCTGAAAATTATTACATTATTTCAGACCTATGATTACAACTTTGCTTGAAACAGACCTTACTGACGTAAACACGATATCACACAGAAGAACACGAAATAAAATATAAAGATAAAGTAATGCTAGTTCATAAAAGGTTTTGCAGAGAAATGCAATCACTTTAGTCAGTACTACTTACTATTCACACAGTCTAAAAAACTGAAATGTTTTTATTTCAACATTTAAAAGGGCAGAAGAGTGACCACACTTTCTAAATGTGCATTTGACTTTATATCCAGTTGGATTCAACATTATACAGCTGGTCAAAAAGTTGAAAACAACATTCAGGAAGTGTTTATTTTGGATTTGAGTTCTTAGAGTGCACTATGTTAGTTTAGTGCCGCTAACCCGCAACTAAGGGGAAAAGGGCACTCTAATAAGATAAATAATACATATTTTTGCAATATTGTGTGCTTTTTGTTTTGGTTATGATGAAATTCTTAAAGTGCCTTATATCATTATCTAAGTACCACGTTATACGAACGTAAACTCTCAAAACACACGTTTGGCGGTCGTTTCTGAATAGGGAATTTCCTCATCTCCTACTCTGGTTTTTATTACAGGTATGCAATCTATATCTTTTATACCCATCCGGTATTTGCTTTTGTTAAAAATATTCCCACCGCCTGCAGTATTCCACAATAAAATAAATGTTCTTGTCCATTCAATATAATCACAATTGGTGAATTTAGTGTGCTCTTGTGAGACTCTTTCCCACCTCGTGGCTTGGCTGTCTTGTAATGAATGAGAATTTGTTTTTCATCAGGCGTTACTCAAAGATTCTTTTAAGGGGTGTCTATGGTGCAAATCGATGCGAAAGCAAAAAAAAAATGTCATGCAAGTTCGCGCAAATGTGCCGTTTTATTGGAAAATGGGTATTAAAATACATTTTGCCTGGCATGTGTGTGTGGGGAGTGTTTGTGTGTGTTGTGGGGTGGTGTTGTGTTGTGTTGTGTGTGTGTGTGTGTGTGTGTGTTGTGTGTGTGTGTGTGTGTGTGTGTGTGTGTATTGTACATGTGTATGTGTGTGTTGTGATATCGTGTATGTATGTGTGTGTGTGTGTGTGGGGGATGTTGTTTGAACACCCTAAACACCCGTCGGTACTCCTATGATGTTTGTAGGGTTTGAGCCTGTGATAACCCGCGTGTGATTTGAGTGAATGCCAGTTCGGATACAAGAAACAAAGCTCCCTTGTCTATCACACATTTCTGTGCATGTACGCTTGTGATCATGGAAGTGAGTTTGTTTTTGAATGTGTTTGTTTGTTTGTTTGTTTGTATTTATTTATTTCCGGAAATCAAAATAGAATATACAAAATAATGCATATATTATAATACAGATAACAAATAACATAATTACACATATGACATATCAAAATAGAAAATAATACATACTCCGGAGGATAACCCGAATTCAGCAGTACATGTATTAAAATAATACTGCTGTTCTTCCTCGGGGTCCTGAGCCGAGGTACATGTTTGTGTGTGTTTGTGGGTATGTGTATGTGTGTGTGTGTGTGTGTGTGTGTGTGTGTGTGTGTGTGTGTGTGTGTGTGTGTGTGTGTGTGTGTGTGTGTGTGTGTGTGTGTGTGTGT
>JZLH01S0173343.1:56593-66753 GCA_001188425.1 Eucidaris tribuloides | reverse complement strand
CAAAATGCGGAAATTTGTAACGGCATTTTCAAATGCGCGACGCCATTTGAATACATAAAATCTTATATTTCTAGAACTGTAATCCCTCTATCAACAAGTAAGGTATCATTTTGCACTATTTCCTGCATGCTAAACCTTATAAAATAATTTCTAACACAGTTTGGGTTCATCTTGACCGCCAAATCCAAGATGGCCGCCGACGCCACATTGAAAAATCATAAAACTTAATATAAAAGTCCAGTCAAAAATATGAAAATAACCCAAATTAAATTGCTAAAGAAATGATTCCACTTGCATTTAACCTGGAAGAGCCACCAAAACAACATATTAAAAGTCCTCTAACATCCGAGTGGTGGATCAGTGCCTAATTTGCATAAATTCAAAATGGTCGCCATAATGCCTATTTATGCCTATATCTTGGCAGATGGACACCAAAGCAAGTAATTTCTGGTATGTATACTCATGTTTCTAAGGTCATGGAATGCAAATATGATATAATCATACACTTTCAAATATTCTGACATGTGTAATTTGCATAAATTTGCATATAAATGATTTCAAAATGGCCGCCATGTAGCCCATTGAAGCCTATGTTTAACATAATAACCATGTATAAATACATTTGTATGCCTAATATGATATTTGGAGGTGGAAGAACAGATTTTATTATTAACAACAGTTTCCCAGTCATTATACCTACATGTACGCCTAATTTGTATAAACGTGGATGTGAATTATATATTCAAAATGGCCGAAATCTACCCTATTTATGACCACATCTTGGGACATAAAACCCGTAGAAAGTAAGTTTTGGTGTCTTAGGTCAAGGAACACAATTATGATATTAGTAGTAATTTTCCAGCATTCTAATATACATAATTTGTATAAATTTGCATATTAATCCATGCAAAATGGCATCCATATGGTCTCCCATATGCCCACATTTCCGTATATCGATCTTTAAATGGTTATGACAAAGACACAGAAAATATTTGCGTGAATTGGTACATAAACGTATTGAAATGACTACCATGTATCATACTTAAACTTATGTTTTCATTGTAAATTCAAGCTGTAGAACGTTGTCCTTTTTATGGAAAAAAATGTGTGCATAATTGTTAAAGAGTGTTATGTTAATAATGTACTGAGCGTAAACATGTGTTTGATAGGATAATGAGTCTGGATATGATGATTTAGGGAACAGTTGTAAATGTTATACGCTTTTACGCACCAAAAATAGGATGCGGGAATTTGGAAAAGGATATTTATTGTAGCGAGATGGATGAATAGGTAGGAAGGGTACATCAGGAAAAGAGAGTAGTGATAGGAGATTTGCATGGGCATGTTCGTGAAAGGAATAGAGGGAATGAAGATACAATGGACAGTTTTGTTTTAAAGGAGAAAAATTAAGAAGGGCAGATAATAGTGATCTCTTCGAAAAGAATAATGATGACAGTGACAATTCCTTGTTTAGAATGAGGGAGGATCACAGAGTAAGAGGGGAGGTTTATGAACGTAAGTGGACTTATAAGATGTGACTTGAGAGAGATTCTCAGTTGTAAGGTGATTGCAGCAAGACAACATCGAGTGGTGGTATGTAAAGTGAGCTTGAAATTGGCAGAGAAACAGTAAGGAAGAAAGTTGCGCACAGTTCCAAGAGAACGTGGTAAAGGAAATGGAGGAGAATGGATTGGAAGAATGGTTGGATGTAGCTGAAGTTGTAATGAGATAAGGGAGAAAGTTTTTTAAGTGCATGCACCTGGAAGGAGGAGGGGTACAAAGAGACATGATTATAGAATGAGGACGTACAGGAGACCATAATGCAGAAGAGAACGGCAAAGAAGAAGCGGGATTAACAGAGAGACGATAAAAGTAAACAAGAATGAATATGTCGTAAATTGAAGAAAGCGGTGGCAAAGGCCAAGAGTGAGACATATGATGATTCATCTTATAAATATGACACAAAGAAGGGGAAACGATACGTATTGATTGGCTAGACAGTGAGAGAGTGATGGGAAAGACTTGTAATGAGGATGAAAGCAAAATGTTTTGACTGATGAAGAGAGTGTTAACACAGATGGCAAAACTATGAAGAAAATTGGAGAGGGGAGGGGGAGGATAGATGCTACAAACAAAGTTAATGAGGAAGTACGACCTATCAGCAGATCAGTAAGCAAGAAGTGAGATCGGCAATGAACAGAATGTAAAATGGATAGGCAGTTCGTCAAGATAATGTACAAGTGGAGGCATGGAAGTGTCTGGGTTACATGGGAGCGGGGTTCCTGACAAAGCTGTTTAATGGAATCTTGGATAGTGAAATGATACATGATGACAGGCGGAAAAGCATGTTTTTGCCAGTCTGAAAGAGTAAGAGTGATGTGCAGAGCTGTGGTAATTTTAGAGAAATAAAGGGAACGAGTCATACCTTTCGAAAGAGTTGTGGAAGATAAGGTGACAAATAGGTGTCAATTTGAGGGGGGGTTCATGCCATTTGGAAGCACTGCAGATGCAATATTTGAATTTATGATGTTTATGGAGACATACAGAGAAAGGGCAAAATAACTGCAATGTGTGCTTGTGGATCTCGAAAAGGGCATGATAGGGTGCCAAGAGAGGAATTGTATTGTTGGAGAGAGCCAGGAGTAGCAGAGAAGTATTCGAAGATACCGCAGGATATGTATGAAGCATGCGAGATAGTTGTGACGTGTGCAGTAGATTAAAAAAGAGAGTTGGATTGCACCAAGGTTCAGTATTAATTAGTCCTTTCTTGCAATGGTGATGGACAGGCTGACAGATGACGTGAGATGGAGTCCCCGCAGACTGTGATGTTCACAAATTACATTGTGATGTGCTTTGAGAGCAGGGAGCTGGTTGAGGACACTAAGAGAGCTTGAACTTGAAGTATGTTCAAGAGAAGATGGGGTGGGGTGAAAGTTAGCGGGACAAAACAGAGTGCATGTGAGTGAATGAGGTGGCAGCTGCAGGTATGGTGAAACAGCAAGGTGTAGAGGTAGCAAATGTAGAGGACTTCAAATACTTAGGCTCAACATTTCAAGAATTGGGGACTGCAAAGGGGAAGAGAAGAAGAGAACCCTAGTTTGACTTTTTTTAATGGGACTTCCACAATGTTATATAATTATGTCTTAACATTTAGGATTCGCACCCTTAATTTGGCCGCGAGCGTATTGCTAATGACGTTGATTTGTGTACCGTCTGTCTCCCGGGTCTGTCTAAGGACGTGCAAAAGACCGAATCGCGGTGAGTGTAGTGGCGAATGTCGGCTGCAAAAACACAGGTTCACAACTAAAAATTTTCTCAGCAAAAGCGCAAATACGCTATTTTTTCGGAACATGCTTAACTTCATCTTTTTCAAATTACTCAGAAGCAATTTCAAAAATTCCGCGACGGTCAAAACCGTGCACGTGCCGTTTAAAATTGTTCGATCAGCCGCTTAGCAAGGTCGTGCGGAGGTTAGCGTTAACCATCAGGTTGCGCTCGCTGGTCTTGGACGATTACACATAAACCCGCGATTCGCAGTTTGAGCAAATTGAAACTCACGGAAAGCACGGCAACATTCTGGGTAACATGTCGTTATTAGTTTGTTCTCGATGAAAACACAAATTCATGACGTATGGCTCTCAAACTTTCACACACCATTTGTAAGTTACTTAAACTACAGTTTTGGTATTGCATAATGAACGCGGAAGTAATGGACTTACACATCCCTGACACAATCTTTAACTCTGATGGCGTGTACACCTCCGGGACCAATGACTGTACAGACCATGCCGTCGCCGCATCAAGCTCTCTTCTCTTCTCTTCACGGTTGTGTCAGCATGGAGCGTCTCTCTTCTACCTCCATGGTGTCAGCTGACCGCTACGTCTGACTTCCTTTCCAAAGTGATTTGTGTTAACTGTGCGGTTTTTCTTCCAATAAAAAGGCCCCCTGGTATTTTTTTTTGGGGCGGGGGCGGGGGGGAGGGGGAACCAATTTGTTCACGTCTGACACGCTTTAGTCAACACAACATGCTTATAAACAGGTGTATTGTTCAATACATACAAAAAGTATATGGCAGTATTCTCAGTTTCTGCGCTAAATTTGCTGTTCGATTTGAAGAGCTTAAAAATTATTTTTTAATATATGTATTTGATATTAAAGGCATCATTTAACAATTGTTCCAGTTAATAAAAAAAAAAAGGAGAAATAGAACGACATGCATCGCCATGCAGCACTGGTGTCCGCATAAGCGTCTGAAAATGAAGCCATTGAAAAAAAAATGCATTGAAGCGATCATTAAAGCCACAGGCTAAACATTTGAGTGAGCTTCAATTTAAAAAGAAAAAGTCAAACTTTGATAATTCTGGCTTACAAAGTAGTGCTTGATTAAAGGCCCAAGTTTAGTTTTGGGAGTTTTCGTTGTATTGAAAAGCTTTCTTGCCCAAAGGTCATATCACACCAATAACAGATTCTGCATGTCTCTTTCGATTTTTTTGTTTTTTTATTAATTAATGAAAAAATCTCGGGGGGGGGGGGGACCCCTAGTTTTCGGGTACCCCGCGAGATTTTCGACTATATTTTATATTATAGCATTCAAAGGGGTTAATAGGTGTTAAGGTATAACTTGGATTACCTAACACCTTATTAACCCTTGGATGTTATAATGTAAAATAATAGTCGAAAATCTGGCCGCCGCGGGTACCTGAAAAATCCTCGGGGCGTCCCCGCGCCCCGAATTTTTCATTAATTAATTTAAAAAACTCGAAAAGATATTCAGAATTCTGTTTGGGCCAGAAGCTTTCAAATAAACAAAAAAAAATCCCCAAAACTAAACCTTCGGGCCTTTATTGACAAAAAAACACCCTAGAATACAATAAGTTTGGAAGTATATGCTGCCACTCGCAAGATATACGATGAATGAACAATTTGCCACTCTAGTGGTTGAGAAGAAAATAGCCTAGATCTGCCACACAGGTAAGTTCAATGGTGAGGAAATGGCGCAGGTGGGTGAATTCAGTCAATTTAGGTGCTTGATTAGATTTTCACTTTTTTAAAGCACTAAATTCATCATTTTGAAATTGCCAATTTTTTTTTAGGCTTCATTTTAGGACCCATGATCGAACACACTTAGGCATGGAGCGATTCATAGGTAGCTCATATTTTAAAACTGTGGTTAATGTAACCTGCTGGCTTTAAGTGCTTGTTGAAGAAGTAAAAAATTATTGAACGACCATTCTAGTTCCCCAGAATCCCCACCCCTGAATGGCCATGTCTTGAATCTTCAGTTGCGCTGACAAATATTCATCGTGCCAATTATTATGTTGTATACAGTTTGCTAGATGAATGGCTTCAAGTTTTGTGTTCTAGCGTGTTTATTTTGTTTGTTTCAAACACTTTCATATTATGTTAGAGAAGCACTACGCTTTGACTATTTTTCTTTGATGGTGCTCACAAAATGTTATTAATGTCTTAAAATACTGAAGAAGAGAAAAAATTCAGGTATATGTAATTATTCCAATCCATATCCCAATACCGAAAGACGCTGACAGACACGAAATTGTTGATTGCAAAAGATTCAAAATTAAGTCCATTTTATCTTACTAAATAATTAATTCATCAATTAATTCTTTCATTCACTTAACTCAATTGCTACTCAGTTCAAAATAGTTTTCAAATCATTTATGGGTGTAGGCCAACATTTTTCAGTTCGTGCTAAGCAGCGCTTTCGCTGTTTAGCCTCTTTTAATATTCCCTTTTGGAGGTTAGTTTGTATAATTATGTATTCCCAAGTTATCTTTGTTTCAGTTAACAGTATTCAGGCGTGGTGCTGCATTCTTGTTATTCAATTCGGCTTATATTCGCGAGAAAGAATGTCCATTTTCACACATTCTTGCAGGATTCTGCAGCTGCATATATTTCGCCAGACCAAGAAGCGCGTTGTCTACCGAAGCTTTTCACATATTTCGATGGTTGGTGGTTGCAGTAACCAATGTGCGACAATGCTGCCTCGAATATGGATCGGTTAAACAAAATACGGCGAAGTTTTGATATTATGGATGTCTTGGGCACGGCCATCGCTCGTAGACATAATTTATAAGAAATGACACTTTGTTGTCGCTGCGTTTCTTTTTGTCAAGTGATGGGTTTCAGATAAGTTTTCATAACCTTTTCAGTCTGAAACCATTAGAACCTGTATACGAAAGAATATTTAAACATACAATGAAAAAAGGATAAGGCAGTTATAAACATATGATTTGGACATGCAGACGTCAGCTCTCGGGTTACCTTCATGGCTTGATAATACATAGTTTAGCTCATATACCAAGGAACGAAACTATTAACGGTAGGAGGCAAGTAAAATTTGAATAACAAATATTTGAAGCATTCTTGCAATCAGATTCAGCATGAAGTACCATGGTGTGACCCTGTTGACATGCACAGACTATTGCATGTGGCTTATTCGACCTTGCAGAGAACAAAACCGTAGTATACCTTACGAATTACATATCAAATTAGAACATTACTGTAAACTGATTATCTACATACATCAGTGCAACCAAATAATGCAAGTACATAGCATCCATACACAAATCAGACGCCGAGAACTAAAAACGATGTTAATCGCCTCGGAATGAAAAATGAGCTGTGGCCTCTTGAAAACAGCCGATCTTGGGGCAAGATCTTGGGTGTGAATATAGAGACTGCAACGAGGAGGTTATTGCCTAGGGAGTTTACCGGTCATAAGCGAAAGGTTCACTGCGATGGCCGCTGTCAGTGGCCGCCTGTATGACAACATTCTAGACCACCGCAGTATACTTATGACACAACCTTTACACAGTTAGTCTGGAAAGAATTAATGGATTTAATACAGTGGTTAAATGGTCTCCCTTTTCTTTATAAAATTTGCTAATAGAAATGAATGAGGAAATCACTTGATGAGGTGCAAAAAAATTATGCAGATTATTCTTATACTTCTTTATATTTTACCTGACACTTGTAAAAAATTGGCGCCTAGACCAATTGTAACCCCTAACAAGGCATGCCTGAAAAAAGTAAATTTTAGGGGAAGGAGGGGGAGCGGTAGGGGGATTCAGAGTGCTGGCTGACGACAATTATTTTTAGTCTTCATCTAGATCTGTCTAGTCTGGCATTGAAATCGTTGTGTGGGCGTCTACGATTGAGACTATATACGTTACCTGAATTTTCATGATCCTGTCTGGTATAAAAATTCTCCTCCAAAGATATTACTAACAATTTTTTACACACTACACACCACACACGCACGCACACACACACAACCACACACACACACACAGCACACACACACACACACACACACACACACACCACACACACACACACACACACACACACACACACACACACACACATGCCCGCGGCGCACACACACACACACACACACACACCACACCCCCACACACACACACACACACACACACACACACACACACACACACACAAAGTTTTCCCAACATTCATTGATTTCTTTAATTTTTAAATTAGTCTGAAACAACTCTCATCATGTAAAAGACATAATTCCTGCAAACAATACTTGAAAAAGCGACGGTCTACCCATCGGAGGGTAGAATAGACCTGAACATGGAGGTAGGCTACCTCCCATGACTTGAACAACAACCAACACGGTTTGCGTTGTGTCTTATCTCGACCCCGACCAACGCTGATTCAATTCGACGATGGCGGGTTACCCACAGCCGTTCTTCGAAGCCCTGACGGTTTCCGTCCCGGTCGGCCGATCTGCTGCGTCCCTGCTCATCGACACCGTTGTGTATGGCGGAGATCAATTCAGACAAGCATCTGGCTATCAGGTGTCCTGTCATATGCGAACATTGCCCATTCAAAATGGCAAATAATTCAATTTTGATACTAATCGTTTACGACAATTTCAGGCCTATAGTCGAGTCTTTCTTATTTTGTGAGTCCGAGCTTGGTCGAACCCTCCTTTTCACCTTGCATGACCGCCGTTCTGAGTCCTAAAGACACAGTGCTAAACATTGTGGAGCTTTCATTTTTTTTTTTTTTTTTAATGCCAAACTATTAGCACTCTGAGCTACAAGTTAGTGTTTGAATGGACAAATAAACACACGTGAATACAAAAGTTTGGAATTTATACTACCTGGCAAGATATGACATGAATAAACAATTAGTAGGCCTACTCGGCGCGAGTACAAAAAGCCAAGATCTACACACAGTAAGTCCTTATGGGAGGAAATGGGACGTGAATCCGATCAAACTTACGATTTTCACTTTTTTAAAGCACTAAATAATCATTTTGAAACAATTTTTTTCAGGGGCTTTCATTTTTAGACCTCAATCAAGACCTTGAAGCATGGAGGATTGTTACCTCACTTTTTTTAAACTGCTGCCAGCTGGTCATGTTAGCCTGTGGTTTAAAGGGGGACTCGAATCGTTCTTTGTGTCCTACATGTTCTCTCGGCTTGTATTCAATATTCAGTCTTTTTTTCCATCTTTCTTCCACTTTAGTACTAAGTAATAAATATTTTTTTTCTTTCGTCTTATATTGATTGACTCAAGCTTTACTTGGGGATCAAATGCTCTGTATAATTCAATAAAAGATAGTACGTTGTTATTGGAGTACTCCGTGAGTACAATATCCCATAATTCATAGAATATTGTACTCACCTCCTCAACAGTTCAAATACATGTATATTCCAGTAGTTCCCTTAATTGTAACACTTGAAGTAAGAAATTTGCGGAGAAAACTAAAGAAGTGCGCGGGAGTTCATAGTACAATAAATATATTCACCGTCAAGCCCAAGCGACAGTTATCGAGTATCGATGTTGGCCCCCGCACATACCTGATCGCAAACGCGCAGACGAAATTGTTTTTACATATGTTTTCATGAAGGTTTTTATTCGTAATTACCTACATTAACAATTTAGACCATAATAATGATTCGCTAATTACCTTATATTTAGTTGTTTTATTCGTCGGTTAGTTATTACATCTCAAGCACGACAAGTGGACAACATTCTATTTTCCGATTATTTCGTTTCCCCCCCCCCCTCGGCACAATTTCGAAATCATAAGTCCTTCATCCATCTACGCTTCAGCTGGGATAAGACTACCTATTTGCACCCGCAATCCTACGGGAAATCGAACACCTGTGATGCGGCGGGAAAGCCTTCTACTCGCACGTGTGCCTCCAGGTACGGAGAAACACTGACTCGATACCATTGTGGTTTCCGTCCCGCAAAAGCCGCCAATTTAAAGCGGACTGGTCAAGAAGGTGAGGGCTTTTATTTGCTGTATAATAGGTTCTTACTCGCGAGTTGAGAATGGAACAGTGCGCTCTTGACAAAACATGAAGAAATGGTAACACCAGAGAACAAATGGCGTACACACAATTTACTCCACAGATGTTGGCTACTTTAAATATGTAGTTACAGTCAGTTTTCCTCTTCAGTGTACAACACTGTCATTGTGCTCAATGCTCTGATTTAACCGTAAGTAGCCTGCATTTAACAGACTAGTCTGTACAATAAACAAACACAATCACGTCATTATTACTAATTAGCAGAATTGTTGTGCTGGTGTACAGGTTTCCAAATTAGGCTTTTCAATTCTATACGCGTTTCATCCTAGGCTATAGCTGATCATGATCAGAATTCGGATAGCACAAATCGACCTCACAAGTGCATTGTAAGAATTTTAAGCAAGAGGGGGGGAACGTCGAATAAATATAATGAACTAAGTTCATCTTTAAACATGACACGACTGACATAGGCGTACATTACGAGACTACATTATGTTGACATACCAAAACAGCTACCAGTGCCAAGAAAGAGAATAATCAGGGCACTAGTTTCAGGAGCCTCATCCAACAGAGCCTTCGACACCATGAATGCAACCACTGTAACCCAAACATGTTCCATAGCTAGGACAGAAACCCTTGATTTGACACTTGACCTTGTTAAAGCTTCGCAAAATTCTGTTTGTGCGATTATGACGCCAAATGAAAAATCTTACTATATAAATTCTTGTTAATATCTCATTTTTGTTGTAAGAATATTATGAAAAATGCCTAGTTCATTATTACTATCTCTAATTATGTCTTCTGTAGCATTGCAATTCAGGATTAGGAATTATCTCTCTCTTTGT
>JZLH01S0173343.1:31428-46352 GCA_001188425.1 Eucidaris tribuloides | reverse complement strand
TAAACAGCAACAACAAAAAAGTAACTACTCCGTTTTTTTCAAAATACTATAACTTTATAAAAGAACGGTGTGAGGCAAAAATATTTGTCAAGGTTTACGCACCTAAATATGACAAATTCTGTGTAAAATGAGGTTTGACCTCAAGTCATGTGCATGATGAGCGCATATTAAAGGCAAAATGTCAGCTTTTCAAAAGTCACAAGTGTCATTTTGGGGATTTTTGATGCAGGATTCGACAAATTTTTGATTTTGTGAAATTAATCGCTATTGATATAATCATCTATCGTTTGATCGCCCTTATATCCTTTCCTTATTGCATATTTCGGTCATATTTACGCTTCGGTGAGCTCAATATTAAAAATGTCACCTTTCTCCATTTTTGAATATATTAAATCCATAAAGTTTATTGCAAAAAATTTAAATCGCGATATTTTCAGGCGAAAATAGTATTTATACATGTTATAACGAACATATAAGTTTAACCATTGTAATGGTTGAAGTGAGCAACTACTTTATAAAATAAAGCAAAAAAATGTCATAATTTAACCATAATTTTGGCATAAATAGAGATGACTCCTGGACTTTGAGAAGTGGCGCATTTTTCAACCATTAAAGAGACTCCAACACCCTGAGTAATTTATTGCTATAACATGTAGAATATATTTGTGCCATGCCCCTCTGCAAAATATAGCAATTATGATTACTCTCGTTTTTATTTAGTGAGTTTGAATGTGAATTTCAAACAAACAAAATAAAGTAAATAAACGACTTGCATACGACTACTCGATCACCCGATACTATCAGTCGATCGATCGCACTATCGATATTTTTCTGTCAAACGTTTGATCGATAACAATATTGCCGTTTGCTAGAGTGCCGGCGATACATACGAACGGTCCGGAACACTGTAAAGTTCCGCCTTCGATCAACTTTAGCTGGTCGACCTAAGCCAGTTAAAAATAAAAACGTTTATATATCGAGAAAAAGTGTGCACATAAATTATATTTAGCTCCACAATCACGCTAAATAGAAATGTCGGTGTAAGTTGTTACCCGATCGAAAATAAATTATGGATACAGACCTATTCGGATTCATATGATACTAAAACAAAATTTCGGATGCTTGCTTTACAATTGGAAATGAATTGTCAGTGATAATATTCGGCGGCAAATGCTAAAAATAAAGTGTGACATACAAAAGTCATGTAGGCCTCTGTACGGATCGGTTTATATTTGTGGGTAAACGTATATAGTGTTCTACCCCTGCGGCCTTTTATTTTATGAACTTGAAATAGGCCTATACGTCTGCTGTGATTTGTCTTAATAGGGACGCGTGGTTAAATGGCAAAAAATGTAAAAGCAGGTATTTTTTATCAAAAGACCCGCGGATCCTGTTTGTGCTATTCTTGCGTAAGAGGCTGCGGGAATGGTAATTGTCATTTTATTAGCCGCGTGTAGCAAACCTGTAACTGAATAAACTTGTGCAATTATCTTCAACTTATTGAAAGGACAGGCGTGCGTCACGTAATATTGCATGAAAGAAGAAGAGATTCTGCAAATAATGATGTAACACCACCAAGAAAACCGTTCAGTCTACCACCCACACCACCCGCTGCGTTTTTGCAGGCGCGGCATGCAGCGCTCAGTGGGACATTACTCGCACCACAAATACTAAGTTTGAACCGACTAGTTCCTCCCAAATAATAATCCATAGCCTCGATTGTGGCATTTAGATACAGGAAAAGCATATTATAAGGCATAAAAGAAATGTTTTCATCCAAAACTATGTTAATCATTATGTCATCACCTCAATAATCCAATTTCTGTTTTTAGTTCAATTAACCCGCGGCAATTGCCTTGCTGTAAGCTCGACAGCCGAGTTGAGGCCTGTGCAAGTGCACGACGAGTTTCTCAAGCGAGCCGACATGACAATCAATTGCGTTCGCACATTCGGCGGAGTCTCGACCCTTGAAAAGGTCACTGTTTCAGACCGAACGTCTCACATAACCAACTTTATTTGGATGAAGTGTTGAGATAGACTGGCTTGAAACTTTGCAACGTTTTTTTGATCAGGAACGCGACACGGTGTGGCGTATTGTGTAACACGCAGATCAGATCCTGAACTCCCGAATAGTTTTGGTAAAAACGTACGCGTATAGCCAGAACGCGCACTCATATAACCGGCGTTTACGGAACATGAGATTGAACCGGCGGAAACTGAGTTCCAAATGTTATGATTATTATTATCAATATATGATCACTTCACGAGCTATGACATCTGCTAGTGGTTAATTTGTTGTGTATTCTAGCTGTACACAAATTTGATTTTCAGGGTGTTGGTACCCTTTAATGCATGTCTCACTCATCGCATGACCAACGAATCAATCACATTTTCACACAGAAGTTAGTCAATGAGTGTAGGTACAGTCTTGCCAATTATTTGGCACAAACTTGTCTTGTTGAAAAGTTATGGTATGTTGTAAAAAGAGGGGTAGTTACTTTTTTTGTTGTGTTTGGGTAAGTTTTTACCGGTAAAATTTGAGGTGACTAACATACGGCTTTAGTCTAGACAAGACTGTCTATGTAAAGTTTACTGCGTTATATAATTATTATATTAATTTATATTTGTATTATAATAGTATTATAATTAATTATATTATATTATATTATATTATATTATATATATTATAATTATATTATATTAGATATTATATTATATATATTATATTATATAATTATATTAATATTATATTATATTATATTATATTATATATATTATATTATATTATATCATATTAATTGTTAGCAGGGATGGTGGCACGGACCCCACGGTGGCCGTGGATAATGTGATTAGAATAAGATGGCCAGTTCCGCGAGGTATGCGGATCTCGGAACTAGAAAAGGAAGTGTTGTAATGTGAAAGAAGCATCATACGTATTCTATTATCTCTGCGTGCCCCCCCCCTCCCCCTTTTCTCCTCTCACTCGCCTGGAATCCCAAACATTCGAAGATGTTTTTAATCAACAAAAGTGTGAAGTAAATGGATTTAATTGGATCAGGAGGCGGCGAGATAATTGACAGAGCCTGTCACTGTTAGATTGTACGAAGAAAACAAAAATCGGTAATTACGGTAGAGCGTGTTTGTGCAGGCCTTATTGTAAACATATGAGAAAACAGTTTGTGTAACGCTAAGAAAAATGTAATCAGAAGACACAGATTTGACCGCCTCAAATTAAAGCAGCGTATATTGTGAAGGTGAACCTGAAAACTCTTGTTGTGTTTTATTATTCCTCTTTCTGATAATTAAACACCTGAAACGCTTCCACTTTTTTTTTATAAATTAACCCCCACCCCAAAAAATAATAATAATATAACAAAATAATGAATATATGAATAAAAATAATAAAAATAAATGAAAAAAAATGCGGGGCCCTGAAAAAAGTTTTGCCACGCCAGAAAGAAAAGTGTTTGCTCATTGGTTTAGAAGTGATAGGCTAACATTGTGAGCTTCAATTTAAAATATTGTCAAATTTTGATATCTGATTCTTATAAGGTAGTGTTCATATGGACAAATAAACACCGCTAGAATAAAAAAAAGTTTTGGAAAGTTACACTGCCAAGGCCAATATGCATGAATAAACAATTAAAACTCGGGGCGAGTTTAAAGTGATAGGCTAACATTGTGGAGCTTCAATTTAAAAAAAATGTCAAAACTTTGATATCTGAGCTACATAGAGTGTTCATTTTGACAAACAAACACCCTAGAATACAAAAGTTTGGAAGTTAACAGCCAATGGCAAAGTTAGCATGAATAAACTAAATAAAACCCGGGCGTATTTAATTAGCCTATGTGACACACAGTAAAGTCTTTCGGTAAGTCTTTGGGAGGAAAATGGGCAAGTGTGAATGTGGTCAACTTACGATATTCCCTTTTTAAAGTCACTAATATCATTGTGAAATTAATAATTCTTCAGGGCTTCTATTTTTAGACCTCATCAAAGTACATCTGGTAGCAGCAGGCGGAAATCATGTGGCGTCAAGATTTTTTTAACTGTTGGAAATGTTATCCACAATACCTCTTTAAACGGCAGTGATCATGCATTTCAAACATCCCCGCCAGAACCAAGGGAAAGATACCATAGCGCCCTTTAGCTATTGATGAAGGGCATGTCTGAAAATCTGGGGTCCAGTGATTGTGCCTAGAATTTGAAAAACTGCAAATAAGAAAAACAATAAGCACGTTAATGTACGTCTATATGTAGAATTGTGTTTCTCGCGAGAAAAATTCAAATCTGAGTCTAAATGGGTCACTAAAATAATTGTCCACTAAAACTGATTTCTAGCTCCAATATTTTGGCTAAAAGGTTACCAGAATGGCATTTTTCTCTAAAAATGACATTGTATGTACACAATATTTAATTTTGGGCAGCAAAAAGAGATCCCCTGCCTTTAAATAGCGCTAAGGTGTACACACAAAAGTTCTATGAGAGAAAAATGGGAGTGTGAATTCCCGATCAGACTACGATTTTCACTTTTAAAAGTACTAAATAATCAAGTTTGAAGTACTAATTTTTCAGGGCGTTATTTTTTAGAACTATCAAAGGCAATTGGTAGCGGAAAGGGAATCAGTAGCTCAACATTTTCTTAAACTGTGGTAAATGTAGGCCATACCTTAACAATCGTCAATACAGGATGCAATTTACTTGAAACAATTTTGGTAGCTTTGATGTTGGCTATTGGATGTCTGGCGTAGACAAATAGTGACAAGAAAAAAGATGGGACGGGAAATTGGCGAGTGAATGCTAAAATTGAAGATCGTTTGACAGAATAATGGGTCATAATTAAGAGAGGTGTGGGTAGCTATGCATGAAATTGTCCTTTACCTGTTTATATGTCACTACATTGTTATATTCTGGCGGGCATAACGTAATGCAATGTCTTTGGAACTTAAAATTCGGTGGTACATAGGAAATGTGGAACTAATTAAAATGTTTCGTACACTGTATTATTAGAAAATATGATGCAATGCTAAGTTTGATTATTCGAATCGAAAAAACCAATCCAAAACACATGGGGATCCCCCAAGACCAATAATTCACGACACCATTCAAATCTCCTTCAGTCGTTATTGTGATTATTTACATATTTTCTCGGAAATTCTTGTGTCAAAGAAAAATAGTCCATCGGAATCATGGAGGATTGAGGTAGAAGAGAGACTCGCATGCTGGAATCACATCAAAACTCGAGCTGTAGATTATTAGATAGTTTGAAAGCAAGTCTGGGATTGGATGGTGAATGCCACTTTAAATACGCTAGTTCTAGAAATAAATCATGATGATGCAATGTTAAGGTGTGTAGAGACGCAATGAATGTTAGATAATTAATGCTTTCAATATCGAATTGTTTTTAGCATGCATCTGGATGCAACTCTAACCAGCCAATATTACATGAATGCAAATAAGCAGGTTATCCATTTTGTTGACTGTGGAGTTAAAGTTAGTGACATGAATTGGGAACAATTGAAAAGCCTCGAGAAACCAAATGAGTTGAAATGTATACCAACTATACACAGCTGGAGTGATTAGGTGAGATTTGTTTGTAATTGTTTACTTTAAGGCATGGAGTCTCGTTCTACCCTCCATGCTTAGTGAGAATCAAGCAGGAAACAATACTAGATTTTAATTTTATCGGGCAACGTCCTAAAATAAGACCCATAGAGAGCCACGACAAGCAGGTTTGCCGCTACGAGGGATAATTGGCATTAGTTATTTTAGAATGAGTCAATGTTGAGCAAGATTGATGTCAACAGGATAAGGATGCCTTTGCTTGTTACTTGATAACAGTGACATGTAGTCAGCCCAAACTGAGGACTACCGCGCCAATCATATCATTTAAACCTTATTCAGCATCCTTCTATCTACAACACACAACAGCACTACACACACGGACACACACACACAGCCACACTCCACACACATTCACACCACCACGGCACGAGCGACGCACCACACACACACAGTCACCACACACACAGCCTCACACCCACACAAGATACACACAACACACACACTACTCACGTCTCTCACACAGACACGCCGACACTTACACACACACGACACACACACGCACACAAGCCACTCACAAACAAAATGGACAACAGACGACACAGACAGCACAGACACACACACACACACACAGATACACAACACACACACTCACTCTCTCACACAGACACAGTGCGCACTTTACACACACAGACACACACACGCACACTACACACACACATGGACACAGACAGCACCACACACACACACACACACACAACACACACACACAACTCACACATACACACGGTCCCCAATCGTACCAACGAAACATACACCAATGTTGATTGACTATTGAAGCACTTCTTCAAATGTACCCCAAGCCACTGGCTGGAAGTAAATGAAACGAGACCGTATGAATTAATGAGGAGTAGTTCCAACATATGTCAGTATTTCAAAGTCAATATATCCTCTCTCGGTCTCACAAAACGTTCCCGTTCCGACACAGAGAGCAAGCACAAGACACAAATGGTGTACAATCTCGAGATTTAATGGCCTTCCATGAAAATAAAATATAATAAAATAGAACTTCAAATATTTTCTACACGTTATGACGATGAATAAAACAAGAAAATACGTCTTCTCGATAGCAAGAGTTTTGCGACTATGCCAATTACCATACTTTTAAAAACCTAGAAAATTCAGCATCCGTAAAAATACAGACCAATTGTGCCGTTGTAATTTTATTCTAAAAACGTGGTTAAGAAAATTGGTGTCGCCAATCTTATATATCTAAAATTAAAAACATCGTCCCCACAAGCCAAACAGATAGTAAAAATATGCACGTACGTGTAACTTCTCAAAACTGGTATGTCGTTAAATTGCTCGTCGTATATATGAGGCATTGTCAGCCTGTTACAGAACCACTAACGAGAGTAAGAATGTTGCTTGTACGTCTTACTGTTATAAAAATACTAACGTATATGCTTTTATCTAATATCACCCTAGGAAAAAGTATGAGGGAAAATAATTGTTCGTTTTAGTTAATACAGATAAGGGCAAAGGTATAAGTGAAAACTTGAATGAATATTGAATCTCGTTAATAAACGAGTCTGGCAGTAGCAGTCATTAAGTATTTGAGTTGCAAACATGGTCGTAAAAACGTTCACGGCTTTATGCAAGAAAATAACTGAAAACCATTATAAACCACAAGTTGAGTATCTTGTCATATGCAAAACGATATCGAGAGTTTAACAGACATAAAAACATGTTTTTAATAAAAAAAAAAAGCCCATCATTGTTTGCTGAAGGCAAGACATCACATTACAGTCATTTGTTTAAATCATCTTATGGAGAGTATTTCAGAAGTTTTTTTTTTAAACACTCCTAACTTTGAGCAAACAAAAAGCCTCAATGTAACAAATATACGAACTATGATTATCACAACCTCTGGTTGAAATTGTGTTTGTACGCAATTCGCGCACTAATCAAAGAATAAATAGCCGCCCTCTGGGATTTTACATTGGAGAGGAAATCTAACAGCTTCCATATTGCTAAACTGGAGGTGGCGAGATATCCAGGAGATCGGTATATTCGGCGAGGGAAACCAATTATGGTGCCCGCCAATGTTTTGAATCGCATCATCGATTTGCTGGTTTGACCAGGGTCACAGTCATTTACGGTAATTTTAGAGTTTGGGTCCAGAGATGCTCTGAAACCTACAAACAACCGGCGATCTCTTAGCCATTCCCACAATTTGAGTGGAACATAACAGGGGTTTCTTTATTATGCCAAAAAGATGAAGCAAGCTGTTGACAAGGAATACGACCTGCAATGAAGCAAGTCTATCACGCACCCATCTTACTTTATCTGTATTTCATCTGATTCGTTATTGGTTTTGAGCAAGTTAATGGCTAACACATGGTAAACGAACTGCCTCAGAATACCAATAGAAAGGTGCAGGACGCGCATACAAGATACTGAACCAATATTTCGCTAGTATCTTAGATTGGCCTACTATTACCGAGCACGTGAATACAATTAATATATCGTTACAATACACATCACAATGGCGTGTTAAAGAATAACGCTAAAATAAATAAATATGGACTAATCGACGAAAGATATTTCCGTTACGTGAAAAAAAATACATGTACAGCATCAATTAATTGAGGTCTTTTAAATAATATATTCTAGTTTTTAATACTAGATCGGTATTCATCGCATTTCAATGGAGTATGTTATTTTGGACAATTCGTCATTTCAAAAATGAACTCAAACTTTCTTTAAACTAAGTGGAAATGTCATCCTAAATTAGAGTATATTTGTAAAGTTTGAAAACTCTCGAAATTTACAACAAAAATGAAATACCTTGTGTAGTCTCCGTTACAAAATATAAAATGCAGTGTTACCTGTTGTTTCAAGTGTTATGATACAGAAGTTTGTGAAAATGTGAATACAAAAAAACAACTGCGGTTTAGACGAATGACATGTAAATTAGAAATCTTCACCGTCGCCGCTATATCTCAAAACAAAAAGCAGTGTACATAACATATACATTATTTGAAACAGGATCCAGGCACAGATTCATGCAAACATATAATTTCTGAGTATAATGATTGTTTTTAATTTTAAATTCAAACATGAACAAATGTAAAACAAGATAAACGTCTATAAATGTATACATACGTGAATGATTGCCACCAGTGAATACATCTCATAATAACTAAGATTATTGTAACCTATTTTTGTAATCGATTGAAGTTTAAAATTCAATAGGTAACAACTTGTAAGCAACACTGTGATTTGGTCAAATGGATATCATGATATAAGCTAAAGTCCAGCATACACATACGTTAGTGGTGAGTTCAAAAGCTACATAATTGAAGGTAGTGACATGATTGGGAACACTGAAAATCCTCAAAACATCAAATAGTTCGAAACGTATATCCAACATACACTAAACCTGGAGTGATCTCCACAGCAGAAGGATTTGTCTGTAATTTGTTTGACTTAGGGTAGAATCAAGCAGGAACATAACTATGTATTTTATTTCATATCCGGGACAATTAAAAAATACGACCCACAGAGAGCCACACAAGCAGGTTTCCTGCCCGCACGAAGGGACAATAGAAGATTAGTTGTTTTAGAATAGTCACGTTTGACTACAAGATTTTCACAGGATAATCCTGCATAATTTACATTGATGTCTAGAGTGTGTTTCAAACCAAGTTGAGGTACTACCTCCCCAAATCAATTCATTTACTTAAAGTGCATGTCCACTTTGTAATATATTTAACACCTGAGTAAACCGAGTTGTTAAAGACATGAAACCGTAATAAGACGGGCACTTAATTACATCTAGAAGTACCTTTATCCACTTACAATCCCTAGTTTTATTTTTAAATCTGTATGAATATTAAAAAATTGACAAACAATGAATTAATTAATATTATTATCAAATACAGTGGATTCGTTTCAGTTGTGATTCTTGCATCCTGTGAACAAAACGAGAGACATGACCTAAGATAAAAACGAAGCCGAATGAGCTAGCGCTATATTTCACCATTATGGTCACGTGGTATAGAACTTGCTTCTCATAATCGCCCGCAATATTACAACGTGTTAATCTTGGACCCAAGCTAGCGCGTACCGTATAGTTCCACAGGTATCCGTATGCAAAAGAAACAGGTCTGTCTAATGTACTTGATACCGAACGTTCAAAACGTTCAGATAATATCTGGAAGTAAATAAAAATGTTCATCCTGATAATCGTTGGAAAAACACCCCCCCCCCCCCCACTCACACACACGCTCGAAAAAGAACACTAAAGCGCCAACACTGCTCCTAAAAAATACAGTGATTTAGCCGAGTCCGAAAGTAGATGTCTATTGTCTCTAATCTATTTTTTTATATATTAACTATCTATAATGAAAGCTTAATGCCGAAGTTAAGAACAAATTAGGCCTACAGACACACTTTAAAAATATGTGCAGCTGATATTATGCGACAGGTTCTATTGTATAGGCTACATATAAGAATGCACACCGGTTTAACTCATTAAACTCAGGGGTCGCGCTAACTTTTTTTTAACTAAGCCAAGACCGACTTGCCAGCTGAAAATTTTAGGTTTATCCGCCACGAATTCTGAGCTAGCGAGCCGCCAAAAAAAAATGACTAGTCCGCCTGTTTGAATACACGTTGATATCGAAGAAAATAATGTAAATTGTGTACATCGTAATCACTGGCAATAGCCATTGGCCAACCAGCTATCCCCGCCCCACCCCTTCCCCTTCTCCAACCCAGGCGCCTGATGTGACAAGACTCAGGCCTCGACCAAACTGGGATTATGTTACACGATTAAAGTCACGGTTCGGGCGGTATCTTCATCAAAATGAGAAGGCTCTGACGCAATTTACAGTGTTGTTTTTACAGGATCAAGTTCAATGGAAGAAGGGGGAAAGGAGAAGGAAAGAAAGAGAAAAAAAAAAAGAAAAGAAAAGAATTTTTAGTTTAGTAAAGAAAGGAGAGGAGGATAGGAAGAATGATAGAAAAGGATGAAGAGGAAGAGAGGGGAAGGGAAGGAGAAGAAAGGAAGAAGGGGAAGAAGAAGAGGGAGAGAATGAAAAAAGGAAAAAGGAGGAAGGAAGGAGAGAAGGTAAAGGCCTTGAAGGAGTAAGAAGAAAGGAAGAAGGGAAGTGGAAGAAAAGAAGAAGGAGGGGAAAAGGGAAAGAAAAAGAAAAGAGGAAAAAGAAAGGAAGAAGAGGAGGGAAGGGAAGAAGAGGAAGGAGAAAGGAAGAAAAGCAAAAAGAAAGAAATAGAGAAGAGAGGAAAGAAAAAGAAAAGAGGCAGAAAAAGAAGAGGAAGGAAGGGGAAGTCAAAAAAGGAGAAGAAAAAGAAAAAGAAGAGAAGAAGGAAGAGCACGGGGAAGGGGAAAAAAATCAATCGCAAAAAAAAAGAGCAAGAAGGAGATAAAAGAAAGGAGGAAGAGTACTGGAAGGGGATGAGAGAGAGGAGGGAGAGAAGGATTAAATGGAAGAAATAGAGAAGAAGGGAAGGGAAGAAGAAAAAAAAGGGAAAGAAAAGAGGAGGAGAAGAAAAAAAGAAGAGGAAGGGGAAGGGGAAGAAAAAAGAAAAGGAGGAGGGCAGAAGAAGAAGAAGAGAAGGAAAGAGAAGAGGATGGGGGGAAGGAGGAGAAAATAAAGATTATCATTGATACATGTATTATTTCAACTCATGCTTAGTGTGTGTCTTAGTTTTGTTTCCATTCGAGGTCCGCACACCTCTTCATTCAGTTTATTTATAATTAATAAAAAAAAATGGAAATTTGATTATATGATATTTTTTCAAAGTAGTTACATTGTTTTCCAACAATTGGGAATTGAATAGCTGTGTGTTTGTGCTGTCTGTTCTGCAGTTGCCCACCAAGGTCACTGAAAGTCGGAGTCGCGACTAGTATCACGACATCCGACAACACAAGAGACTACCACATTTACCGCTACCAGTGTGACAGTGTGGACCGATAACAAATGACATACAGTTGACTTGTCCGTCAATAACAATATGCATCGTGGGACTACGGGGGACTAACGTTGTACATGAAGTAAAAATTGATTTTAAAACGTTAACTTACCACCTACATTGGATTGGCCTGACTCAGAAAACACTGACACAATCTGTTTTAGAAAACTCACCATACGTACATCGGCACTATGCGCCATATTCCCACACTGTAAGCAACAGCCGCTCCGAAAAAAATATCCAGCGATAGATCGGAAATTAGCTAAGCAGCGCGAGTGAGTTTTTGGACAACGGCCCATCTGCGGCGAATATCGTGTTTAAGCTCACACGCGGCCCCGTACGTAAATTCCCAACTACTAGTTCTATTGACTTCATGCAGTACAGATAACCCCGTGGCGCGGACTGATTAGTGGCTTTGTTACAGGGACCGGTGCGCCGATGGTACAGATTTGCGCCAAGTTGTTATTTCGTTCGTGGTATTTGTTTCGAAATATAACATCAAAGATTTTGAGTTCATCATTGTTACAATAAAATCATGCTAACACTACGTGCACACTTAAGGAATATTTACTAGCCACACGGACTAGTAAATATTGATTTCGGGATTTTTGCTATCCCGCCGTGATTATTTGCTAGCCATGCTACGCTACCGTATATTTCGAACCCTGATTAAACACATTTGCATGGCGACTTTTTTATTTCTTCGCGAATAGACCTACCACGCTGCCTTGATCCGCCATTAAGCGAATTTACTCCGCGAGATTAGTTTCGCGGTCGTATTTGTAGCGCGCAATGCCACTAATAACGTGACCATGACAGTCACCGTTTCATGCATTAATTTGGCGGCTGCAGGCAAAAGCGACAAGGCAGATGCAGGATAGAGATTTGTTTCTGATCTCGAAGCATAACATCCCTAGTAAATCCATGTCAACTATGTTATTTCTGCAACTTGGAAGAAACCAGCAAGTTTTCGTCCGTGTCGTGGGAATTAAAGAAGCATGTGTATTGAGTACGCCAGCGGATGTCACGAGAAAACAGACGCAACCAGTATTAACTCGCGACTGACGAGGCACAAGCAAGAGATGAATGAAAAAAAAAGGAAGAATTCGAATTTCCTCCGAGAAAGAACTGCTTTTCATCTGCAGTGAATTGAATAAATCAGTGTATTACTGTACTATACATAGCCAGTTACATGTAAAAAAAAAGTCAGCGTCAAACGAGAAGACTGAAGAGAAGACTAATCAGTTATCGCAATGCCTTGCATGCTTCTACCAGATAAAAAGTGCGTTGATTTGAATATTTAATAGCTAAGTATACAAACACGGGACAACATATAAATAATTTTTAAAATGTCGAACCTGACAAAATCGAAATGCCGCTTTAACAAAGCAAGTTCCGTGTCCGAAAATTGAAGCAGGGGTCTAAAATGATACGGGGGGGGGGGTGGGGTTAACTGGACTTTCGCCAATTGCTGAAATAGCCTGCTTATACATGTAAGTCAATATGCGTGTACACTACTTAATCTACTTCTTAACCTAGTGGTTACGTTCCACTAATCCGAGCGCAAGCTTATGGCTAATTGCGTCTCGTCAGGGATTAATCAATAAGTATATTCTGTCGGTCGATAAAGCTAGCTTTTCATTTCCGCTCTGCTTTCTCGTTCCTTTTGTTTTGTGCGGGTGAGCTGCCCGCGACTACGACCGTTGCTTTCACAAAGTCTTGCTACTTTAGATGTTAATGTTGCCCCACCTAATAATCAAGAAGCTAACTTTGGAAGCATTTGCAGCATAAAATCGCCTCAGTCACCGATGATATAATGCTGACGGTTGTTATGAAATTTTATAATTTTGGAATCATACCGAATATGCCTCACGGAGGTATCATCGTAACAATTTAATTCCTTCTCAGCTCATGTACTATATTCTGTACATTTTCCGTTTAAAATTTTATTTTGCCCACTCAGTAGTGCCCCTCGCAACGAGACAAATTTAATAATTCATTATCATTACAGACTCAATCCGTACACAAAAATGTGGAAGATGTCCGACGTATCAGTATAATAGTAGAACAAACTTAAGCTACCGAAACGAGCTGAAGAGTGCAGTGACTGAAACATTGTAAACGTGTGGTTTATAGTTGTGGAAATCCGCAAAATTGGTATTGGTCATTCTGTTTGCGATATAACGACTAGCTGAATTCTATTCCAATTAATTTTTTGAACAGCTATTATTGAAAGCCCTTAGCAAAAGGAGCACTGATTGCATGTGAACAATGGTCTGACCATGGTAGTCATGTGGTCAATAACATGCCACAAACTCTACCATTGAAACTGGGATGTTGTTTTTAACATTAGAATGCTAGTCCGGAATATTATTATTATATTTCCGAGGAGAAAAACAGAGTTATGAATAACACCTCGTCTGACAGACACCATTTTTACTCTCAGTAATCCGCTATCAATTCTTAACTCCAAAACACGGTGCAAGATATTTTCATTTGGTGAGGGTATTACTGGGTTGCATGCTCACTCATGCATGACCCAACGGATCAATCACATTTTCACACAGAAGTTAGTCAATGAGTGTAGGTACAGTCTTGCCAAATTATTTTGCACAAACTTGTCTTGTTGAAAAGTTATGGTATGTTGAAAAAGGGGGTAGTTACTTTTTTGTTGTGTTTGGGTAAGTTTTTACCGGTAAAATTTGGGTGACTAACATACGGGCTTTAGTCTAGACAAGACTGTCTATGTAAAGTTTTTACTCGTTATATAATTTATTATATTATATTATATTGTATTATATTATATTATATTATATTATATTATATTATATTATATTATATTATATTATATTATATTATATTATATTATATTATATTATATTATATTATATTATATTATATTATATTATATTATATTATATTATATTATATTATATCATTTTTTATTTATTTTATCGTTAGCAGTGATGGTGCACGGACCCCACGGTGGCCGTGGATATGTGATTAGGAATAAGATGGCCAGTCCGAGAGGTATGCGGATCTCGGAACTAGAAGAGGAAGTGTTGTAATGTGAAAGAGGCATCATACGTTATCTATCATCTCTGCGTGCCCCCCCCCCCCCTTTTCTCCTCTCACTCGCCTGGAATCCCAAACATTCGAGGATGTTTTTAATCAACAAAAGTGTGAAGTAAATGGATTTAATTGGATCAGGAGGCGCGAGATAATTGACAGCCTGTCACTGTTAGGATGTACGAAGAAAACAAAAATCGGTAATTACGGTAGAGCGTTTTGTGGCAGGCCTTATTGTAAACATATGAGAAAACAGTTTGTGGTAACGCTAAGAAAATGTAATCAGAAGACA
>JZLH01S0173343.1:9455-20027 GCA_001188425.1 Eucidaris tribuloides | reverse complement strand
AATAAAAGAAACTAGAACATAAAAAATAAAAAAGGTCACGCGTGTTCGTGCTTCGGTATTTCATCAAAATGATGAGTCTGGACGCAATTTACAGTGTGTTTTTACAAGGATCAAAGTTAATGGAAGAAGCGGAGGAGAAGGAAAGGAAAGAGAGAAAAGAAGCAGAAAAGAAAGAATTTTAGTTTAGTAGAAGGAGAGAGGAGGGATGAGGAGAACGGAGAAGGAGGAAAGGAGAAGAGGGAAGCGGGAAGGAGAAGAAGCAGAGAAGGGGAAGAAGAGAGCGGAGGGGAAGAGATAAGCAAAAGGAAAGGAAGGAGGGGAAGAGAAGGTAAAGGCTTGAAGTGCGAGAAGAGAGGAAGAAGGGGAAGTGGAATAGAAGAAGAAAGGCGAGGGGAAGGGGATAGAAAGAAAGGAGGAAAAAAAGAAGAGAAGAGAGGAGGGGAGGGGAGAAGAGGAAGGAGAAAGGGAACGAAAAGAAAAAAAGAAAGAAAGTAGAAGAGAGGAAAGAAAAGAAAGAGGCAGAAAAAGAGGAGGAAGGTGAAGGGAAGTCAAAAAGAGAAGAATTAAGAAAAAGAAGAGGAAGGAGAAAGAGCACGGGAAGGGGGTAAGAAATCAACGCAAAAAAAAAGAGCAAGGGCGGATAAGAAGAAGGGGAGGCGAAGAGTATGAGAGGGGATGAGGAGGAGGAGAGGAGCGAGAAGGAGAATGGGAAGAATAGGGGAAGAAGGGGAAGGGGGAAGAAGAAAGAAAAGGGAAAGAAAAGGAGGATGAGCAAGAAAAAAGAAGAGGAAGGGAAGGGGAAGAAAAAAAAAGAAAGGAGGAGCGAAGAAGAGAAGGCAGAAGGAGAAGAAGAGGAGGAGGGGGAGGAGGAGAAGATAAGATTTATCATTGATACATGTATTTTTTCAACTCATTTGGACGTGTGTGTCTTGTTTGTGTTTCCATTCGAGGTCCACCCTCTTTCATTCAGTTTTTTATAATTAATTAAAAAAATGGAAATTGATTATATGATGATTTTATTCAAAGTGTGTACATTGTTTTCAACTATATTATGCTTGTGTTGTTTTTGTGTGTCTGTTGCTGCAGCTTTGCAACCAATCCTCAGTCACTGAAAGTGGAGTCGGTAGTATCACGACATCCGACAGGCAGCAAGAGATACCCACTTATACCTGCAGTGTGGACAGTTGTTGGACCATCGACAATGAGCATACAGTGTACTCGTCAAAAACAATGGGCATTCGCTGGACTATTCGGGGGACTAAACGGTTGTACAATGAACAGTTAAAAAATGATTTTTAAAAACGTAACTTACCCATATCATTGGATTGCCTGACTCATGAAAACACTGAGCACCAATCTGTTTTAGAATAACTCCCATACGTACATCGGCCTATGCGCCTATCCCACACTGTGTAGCAACACCGCTTCCTAAAAAAAATATCCAAGCGATAGATCGGAATTACTAGCAGCGCGAGTGAGTTTTGGACAACGCCTCTGGCGAATATTGCGTGTTAGCTCACACCGGCCCCGTACGTAATTCCCAACTATAGTAACTTTGACTTATGCACGTACAAAACCAAGTGCGCGTCGCTATAGTGGCTTGTTACGGGGCCGCGCCGAGGACAGATTTGGGCGCAGGAGTTTGTTATTTCGTTTCGTAATTTGTTCGAATAAACATCAAGCATTTTGATTCATCATCTGACTTACATAAAATCAGCACACTCGGTGCGACACTTAAGGAAATATTTTAGCTAGCACACGGACTTATAATATTGATTTTGGTGGGGATCTTTTGGCTAGTCGCCGCTTGATTTTTGTGCCATTGCTAGCGGGCTACGTTCATTTCGAACCTATTAAACACATTTGCATGGCGACTTTTTTTCTTCGCGAATAGGACTACCACGCTTGCTTGATCCCATTAGCGGAATTACTCCGCGAGATTATTTCGGTCGTATTTGTGTAGCGCGCAATGCCACTAATAACGTGACCATGGACAGCACCGTTTCATGGGCATTAATTTGCGGGCTCAGGCAAGCGGGCAGGCGATCAGGATAGGAGATTGTTTTTCTGATCTGCGAAGTAACATTCTGTAAATCCATGTCAACATGTTATTTCTGCAACTTGAAGAAACATCTGCAAGTTTTCTCCGCGTCGTGAATAAGAAGCATTGTGTTGAGTACGCCACGGGATGTTCGAAAGGACAGACCACAGTATTAACTCCGACTGCGAGCAGCAAGAGATGAATAAAAAAAAAGAAGAAGTTCGAAATTTCTCCGAAAGAACTGCTTTTCTTTCAGTGAATTGAATAAACAGTGTAATTACTGACGTATACATAGCCAGTTACATGTAAGAAAAGTCAGGTCAAACGAGGGACTGGAGAGAAGATATCAGTTTATCGCAATGCCTGTGCAGCTTTCTACCAGATAAAGTGCCGTGATTTAATATTTAATACTATGTAGCTACAAACATGGGACAACATAAGAATATTTTTAAAATGTGCGAACCTGACAAATCGGAAATGCCGCTTTAAAGCAAGTTCCGTGTCGAAAATATGAGCAGGGGTCTAAAGATGCGGGGGGGGGGGGTGGGGTTCGATGGACTTTGCCAATTGCTGAATAGCCTGCTTTATACATGTAATGCAAAGCGTGTACACTACTTTAATCTACTTCTTAACGCTAGTGGGTCGTTCACTAATCCACGGCAGCTTATGGCTAATTGCGGCTCGTCAAGGGATTAATCAATAATGTAATCTGTCGGTCGATAAAGTAGCTTTTCATTTCCGCTCTGCTTTCTCGTTCCTTTTGTTCTTGGTGCGGGTGACTTGCCTGCGACTACGACCGTTGCTTTCACGAAAGTCTTGCTTAGTTTAGATGTTATGTTGCCCCACTATATCAAGAAGCTAACTTTGGAAGCAGTTAGCAGCATAAATCCCTCAGTCCCGATGATAAGTGCTGACGTGTTATGAAATTAGAATTTTGGAATCATTACCATATGCCTCGGAGGTATCATCGGTAACATTTAATTCCCTCTCGCTCTATGTACTAATATTCTGTAATTTTCGTTTAAAATTTTTCATTTTCCCCTCAGTAGTGCCCCTCGGCAACGACAAATTAATAATTTCATTATCATTACAGACGTCAACCGTACACAACAAATGTGGAAGATGTCCGACGTTCAGTATAAAGTAGACAAACTTAAGCTACCGGAAACGAGCTTGAGAGTGCATGACTGAAACATTGTAAACGTGTGGTTTATAGTTGGTGGAAAATCGCAAATTGGGTATTGGGCATTCTGTTTGCGATATAACGACCTAGTCTGAATTCTTTCCAATTAATTTTTTTTGAACAGTATTATTGGAAACCCTTAGCAAAGGAGCACTGATTGGCATGTGAACAATGGTCTGACCATGTAGTCATGTTGTCATAACATGCGACAAACTCTACCATTGAACGGGATGTTGTTTTAACTTGATGCTAGTCCCGGCAATATTATTATTATTATTTCCGAGGGTAAAAAACAGAGTTATGAATAACACTACGGGTCTGACAGACAGCCATTTTACTCTCAAGTAGATGCCGCTATCATTCTTTAACTCCAAAACACGGTGGCAAGATATTTTCATTTGGGAGGGTATACTGGGTGAGTTATGAATAACAATAACGCGAAGTTCCCCCGTTTGAACGTCAGCTGCTATATCAACAAATAAGAACCTTTTGGGTAAACATTTTCTCCCCAATTATAACGAACCCAATTTTGCCATCGAAGCCGACTATACAATGCTAAATCGTGTTCGTTCACAATGGGTGCCCACACCGCCAGTAAGCAGTAATGAACTTCAACACACCAATGCCGGGCTGCACCCCCGGGCTGGCCCTCCACGTTGAGGTGTATTGTCGGGAGTCAGGCCCGGCTTCCCACCGTAGCACAGCCCGTAATTATTTCTGGTGCACTGATTATATTAGTTGTTGTTGTAAGCGCATTGGGTACAAAAGCTATTGGCGCCGAGGTTTGAGGCATAAGAGGGGAAGAAAGAAATCACTTGTCTTGAAGAAGGGGAAGAATGGCAAAATTCCAACAATTGATTTCCGTTCAGGTTGAGACAATTTAGACCGAGAAGTCACGAGTGAAATTTAAATTTAATATTTTAATAAAGTGACGATGAAATACGAATGTGATTAAGTCTGCTGGACTACACAAGTACGTTTGAAGATGTGAAGATGGAAAAGAGATTCAGACTACGTTTAACAACTGTTCTCAGTAGTACTACTCGTCGCGTGATATTTCGAGCACGTACTTCTAGTTCTAAAAGCTTGTCGTATCAAAACACCTTGTCTTCATAACAAAGTATACCCATAATGCAATGGTTTGGATAGAGGGGCCAAGTAACAGATTACAACGGGGTGTCGGACTCCTAGCTAACTGTACAAATCTTTTGATGAAGAATTCTTTAGGCTTGTTTCTCTTAAGAGCTCTCCGGGAGAAAAGCAGGCTGGGGGCATCAATTGAAAACTCCACAGTATAAGTCCTTCTGCCTGGCTTACTATCCGGAATCAAAAAACAGACTCCCAAACAGACGTGGGGATGTCTTTTATCGGGTGCTTGCCAAGTGGAAACGGCGGCTTTACCGGAAAAGAATGGTAAAAACCAAGCACCTGGAACAATGGTTTGGAGAGTCTAAAGGTGCGCCAATCTTGGCATGAATACGAGAGGAAGCTGATTTCAATAGCGGGTTCAGCGGTGCGTGCTGCCTGAGCGTTATACGCATGCAAAACAGCTCACGAAGGTCGCAGTGTGTACAGCGCGGTGAGCAGTGCAAACACGGGTGATAGGGGTCAACCAGCACTCTACACACGGAAAGCTTTACTACAGTTTTTTTCCCTAAATCGGGGGAAAGGGTTGATTTAAGGGGGAACAGGGTGGGGTGGGGAGATGCAGAAAGGTTTTGCATATGGTTTTATCAATTTTAAGAGAAACAGTATAACGGAGTCCCACTTTGGGAGATCGTGCCATAGACGGCATAACATGAATGCCTATATTATTTATTATGTCCAGTATTGCATACCGAAGGCTTACGTAATAAAGTATGCCAGTCTTTAGCGGCAGTTGAAGTGGGTACCGAGTACGGTTTCACGGCATCCCCACACAAGCCCTCTGCTATTCAATAACAGCGACCAAAGAAAAACAGCCAACTAAGACGCGGAATTTTGAAAGGGTTTCAGTGAATCTAATGAAAATATCACCAATGACTATAATAGGCGAGGTTCCTGAAATGTTCTACGCTTAAATGTCCCCTAAGATTAAAATTTGATTATTCTTTTTTAAATATGACAGAGAACACTATCACACTTATTATTCTCAGTAGTTTCGTGAAAGGTAAATAGTGCCTACATGTAAGTTGGAATACGATAACTTACTTAACAGATTTCAGAACACAGTGTGTCGTCTGAACTATACACTTACTGACTTGTACATCCGCTGTGTAATATACTAATAGCCAATACCGTACTCAAACGCGAAAGGCGTACGTGGAGTGACTTCAAGGGGGTAATATGTAGCCTTTATCGTGTACGTGCGTAATAGAATGAACAGTGTTTATCCTGTTGGACTCTGACCAAACAAACTACAAAGGTCCCTGGACCTACACACACGTCCAACAGCGAAATATCTTTCCTCACAAGGCGTCACTTCTTTTATTTGTCGGTATCAGCTCCAGTCCGCCATTTTGTTAAGAGCAACGCGCGATAACCCTGATAGATAACGCAAGCACGCCGAGCAAATTTGGAGTAGAGGCAACATGGCGCATAGCAGACCTGTTCTTTGCGTTAGTGGATACATCAGCGTATGAGAAGCAAGTTCATATCTTTAGGCGACCAGTGCTGAGTTAAAAACTTCGTTCTTTATGCACTAGTTGGTATGCATTTATTCTCAATTCAATTGAACCTTGCCTAAACGTTTCGCCTGTAATGGCATATTCCACCGATCACAATAAGTACTTCCCCCAAAGTACATAACTGACAATCGTTTCCAGTCGTATAAATTCTGTCCATTTGTCCCTGAAAATAATATTGGTAATGATAGGAACTTCCTACGTGTATCACATCATCGTAGATAAACAATTAAACATATATAAACATGTTCCAATGTACACTTTCGTCAGGTTAAATAGTGATGTAATAATACGTCTTTGGAAGTAAAATTTAAACATTATTTCGATGTACGTAACCACTTAAAACGTACATAATTTTCTGTAAAATGATAAAAACAAACATTTACAACAACCTTTTAATTTATTTTTATTTTTGAAGCTCTATAATAATAATAATTTGAACATTTTAGCACACTACTTAATTCATTTAAAAGTAGTGGCTTATTAAGTCTTCATTGCACCTATTTAGTGTTATATTCCGGGCCTCGCGCGTGTATACATCCACGCCCTTGGATTGATTGGGAGAATTGTGAGCGAGTGTGGCGTGGTTGAGAACGTGAAGGTGATGTTCATGATGGGACAATCAACACTAATTTTTATTAATGTCACATCAAACCATGGGCTGTAGACACCCGCGAGGCCGGATAACACAGAATACAGCGATAATCATACTAATACCGCAGGCAAATACAGTGCCTTTTGGGCATCTTGTGTGTTTTTTATCTGTACACATAATGAATGAGCTCAGCAGACTCGCTCCTAGCTACTCTCTCTAGCCTTCATCCACTCTCACCTCACCGGCACTGTCCGATGGTCGATAGTGACCCTGTCACACCAGGCCACTGCTGGCCACAGCTGGGTCTCTGTGGCCGGAGCGATCGGGAACTTGGATTTCCATGTGGTTGATTGATGTTCCGGAAGCTTGGTGGGCCATCCGTCAACGTCACAGCTATCCGATGTCACGTGACATGTCACAAACAGCGGGATGATATCCACAAGATGTGAAGTGAGTATAATCCATAAGGTGGAGTGCGAGAATCTTGTGCAGAACACAGAATATACTTTGTCTTCGGTTTTACCCATATTTGATAATAAAAACACAAAATACGTGCTAGTCGTTTGCTAAACATGAAATGATTTCAAAACCAATTGCTATAAGGAGTCGTAAGCTTCTCTTGTTTCCCATCTGCTACTACATTGGCATCCCTGCCGTCCCTGAGAGTAGCATTGCCTGTACGCTTCCAGGGCTCCTCGAGCTGCAGGATAACACCATAGGCACGGCAAGACAAGAGACAAGAGGCCGACACAAGTCCATCTAGCACATCGCCGATGAGGTCGACACGAACAAGGATCGTCGACGCAATAGTTATACTCGGAGCCCGAGTCCTTTGCACTGTGGTAGAAGACACATTTGACGCAACATAAACAGGTGCAGACATTCAGAACACTTTCAGGTGAGCACTCGCAACGCCCATTACAACACCAAGCTGTCGGCAATTCGTTACTTTGCCGACATTTGTCACATCGGCAATGCCCACACTGCGGACAAGGAAATGGTTCTTTGCTGAGTTTGTCTTCGCTGTTACCGTGCAACGCCGTGTTCGTCGTCGTCGTCGATTCACTCTCCTCGCATTTTACAACTTTTATAACTTTCGTCTTCCCCTGTTTGGGGTCACTTAGAACAATTAAATCTGTCCTAGAAAGATCACTGTTTTCGTCTCCCGAAACACTCTCCGATGACCGAGAATTCGGACTCTCGTTGTTGTTCCTACCGTTCAATCTTTCGGTATTAGTTTCCACATATTCATTGGGCTTGGCTTCCTCCCCGGTCGCCGACTGCAGGGCTCGGAGATTACGACCACGCCAGCCTGCCGGTAGTAGGATTGGCCGCATTCCCGCCGGCGAGCCGTGACTAGAGGTAGGCTGCCGTACTACCAAGACCTCACCACCATCTTGGGCCATGGATGAAACATGTGGCAACCCAGTACGCCATAAACTCTGCAGAAAAAAACAATAAAGAAAACCAAATGACCAGTTAGAATTAGAACACATGAATGATATTCCAAATTTCCTCTGCAGTCAATAAAATAATTATGTTTCAAAAATGAAAATGCCTCCAGCTCCCTTTAAGAGTAAAGAGGCAGAGGCATTAATGACGCGCACATGCTCCTGTTTTTTACTCAATACTGCAAATTGGCAACACTGAACAGTGAGGATATATTGAAGCAGTTCTGATGAGGTGTAGTCACTGAATGACAAAGTAATTTGACATTTTGGAATGGTGAAACCTATGAATTTTCCGTTGCGGGCCCTGGCGCTGCAAAATTCACAATTAACACGGTCCCACACAGAGATTTCTGTGTTAGTACTTTAAGTCGGCATGATTCGCGTCGAGATTTTGCCAAAAAGAAAAAAAAACACCACGAATTGTTAGTTTTCAAATAGTCTCTTCTGAGTTCTGAGTGACATTTTTCCGAATAAGACCTGTTCATAAATGGTAAAAAAAAAAACATTCGATATAATTATTAATTATTTTGTTCTGCAAAGTACTCAATCTTATCCAAGTATCCAGTGTCCCCTTTTGATAGTAACACTGCAGACTATGGGAGAAACGTAAACCAGCCATTCATAGATTTTTTGGTTTTCAAAGAACTAAATGATCGTTTCAACTTTCAAGTAAACTGTACTTTTTTTCAGGGTTTAGGTGTAAACCGTATTCGTATACACACTTAATAGCATGCAGATTTGTGTAGCTCGCATTATTTTTTTTCAATGTTAAGTGATATAAGCCTGTAAATTTACTCAAGGTACCATAGGCGATTTTGAATACACACAGAACGCGCACCAGTACATTCTGCGAAAATACCGAATTATCGGCTGATTTTGTCACAACTTCGCGAGGTGTAATAATGTGATTACTGATTACATCATGGCATTATTTACATGAAGTCTTTATCTTCCCGATTAGCGGACAACGCGTCCAACTCAAAGACTTTAAGAATACACATGCTCATTACTGTACATATGTATATTTCATTGTCAGCCACAAAATTAAATGTTTTATTTTTCTTTTACTTTATTCTCTGCTAAATGAATAAGGCATATTACATTGAATAAATTGAGAACTCACGCCATTTCATTTTCATCCGTGTATATACACAATTATTCATTATACAGGGGTGTATCCAGGATGTTTTTTCTGGGTGTGTCGTCCACAACTCGTGATCAAAGTTTTTTTGGACGTTTTTACAGTATTTACAATGGAAAAAAAAATGTGATTAAAATGTACCTGATCAATGCCTTTTCATTCATATCATTGTAAAAAGGCCATCAAAAAATATCTTTGGAAAAAAATGTGGACCTTTTGAAAAAAGGAAGAGGGGTTGTACAAACCTCTTGACCTCCCCTTGCATACACCCATGTTACATATTCCAGAGATCGAGAGAATGGTATTTAGATATAGCGTAGTTGTTGCAGGAAGATAAATGGATGTTGTGAGACTGCACTGAACAGAGAAAGATGGGAAACCATGACATCCAATGATCCAACGGTTCCAACCTCTTTAAAGGGAAGGAACAGCGGTAAGGTAGTTGTTGCACATGTTCAGTTTGTAATGTATGTTCGTTATGCTCTTCTACTCTACGTGCACATTATAATAAATGCAGAGTTGAGTGTTGGTTCACGAAAATAATCGTGTACACGTGCAACAATTATAAGAGCGCGGATTTGATACCCTGGACTGAACACAATACCACGCTGCACAGGCGACATGGAGCTCGACAAACAGTCCCTAAAGTAAAATTCCAGAGATTCCATGGTATTAGGGCCCCATAAGTGGTTGGTCAACATATAGGATGACCAACGACATGCAAAGTAAAGCCAAATACTTGGGACACTGTGTCGTGGTGAAGACTGCGCGATGTCGAGTTTCACTGTATCGAACATGTCTCGTGCCATGCATTCAAAAAGCAATAATTGTACGTGATAAAAAGAAAAGGGACTTTCTGTTACGAATATAAAGTGGAATGAAACCCAGACACATTCCTGCATTCAGAGATTACAGAACAATACAAGAAGGAAATCAGTGAAAGCTTGAACAAATTTGGTTGAACGGTTCAAGAGTTATGTTTGTTCAAAGTTTATTTGGTCCTTGTTAATGTTATGGAGGATTGATAAATTGGCAACTTTTTAGATGAAAGTGTGGAGAAATCTCCATTGGTTTTGTAGTTTGTACACAAATGTTCACTATTTTCACTTTTTATCAAATATCTGATTTGCTCTTGCTTGTTGTGCAAGTAGGCCTATGTCGTAACAAAAATTATTCCCCACGATTTTCCGAAAGAATTTAGATACTTTCTCAACTGACACTTCAGAAAACTGCTAATTGAAAATTTGTGTACAAATCCAATGGGAAGTTCTCCACACTTTTCATCTAATAAGTGGGTAGAGTGGCCAATTTAAGGATCCTCCATAACAAGGATTTAATAAACTTTGAACAATCATAACTCTTGAACCGTTCAACCAAATTTGCTGAAACTTTCACTATTTTCTATCTTGTATTGCTCTGTAGTCTCTACTCTCTGAATTCAGTAAGATGGACCTTAGAACACAAAAGTTTGGACAGTTATGCTGTCACTAGTACAATA
>JZLH01S0173319.1:22235-38765 GCA_001188425.1 Eucidaris tribuloides | reverse complement strand
CAATTGTTATGGTCTCAATTTCAATTTATTTTTCATATTTCTCCAAAAGACATGACAGATTGTGTAACAATTATTAACATGCAATACAATGATCATAAAAAATAAAAATATGACGATATAATATTAATATCAATTTACAAAATTAATCTAGTATCAATCAATTATCGGATATTAGGCAAGGCGACAGATCAATGTAGAAATATGATGCGAACTACATAAAAGAAACTTGTACAGTAGTATGCATCCAAAAATAGGTGCGATAATTTGCCAAATATGCGAGACACGAAGAATCAAGAGTATTGCGAATTAGAATAAACTAGAGAGTATAAAAAAGAATGATAATAAAATAAAGAAAACAAAAACCAGATCAATATAGAACAATCAAGAACTAACCATATTGATATCTATGTTAACTTGTAATATGGGGCTCGGTATTATCGACAGATTATATTTGTGTGTGTGTGTTGTGTGATGTGTGTGTGTGTGTGTGGTGATGGTGTGTGTGTGTGTGTTGGTGTGTGTGTGTGGGTCAACAAAGAAAACACAAATTTGCCATAATGGAAATATTATTCGTTATTCCGCATTACTGCATTACTGTTATAAGAGCATACTGAAGGATTCCTAACAGCTGCCCCCGCCCTCATGAGAAGATGAGGATGACAAGGTTAGAGTACAGACAGTGATTCATACAATTGTTTGCGCATGTATAATTACAGGTAGATTTTTGCTCTATTTCGACTATTAGTATATGTTAATATATACATGGTAATCTGACCGGATTCATGGTGCATTGATCTCACAGCCAAAAACATGGATGTGTATATCTCTGCATATACAATTCATGTAAATCAAACATTACAATTTACACAAAAAAGGCAATCAAAGCAAATGGAGATGTTTTTATAATAAAAAGGAAAAAAGAAAAACCAGAAATGAGACCTAGAAAGAGGGGGGAGTTAAAACTCAAACCATAACATTATAAAACAAGTGGAGAATTGTATATTTTTGTAACTAAATTGGATGTGATTTGTATTGCATGAGCATACCAGTCTTCAAAAGCTTTTCAAATTTGTCAACATTTTTACATAGTTTAATATCATCATCTAGATCATTCCATAGCTAGATTCCATTACAGCGTAAAGAATTTTGACTAATTGCAGTTTAAGGTAAGAATTGATGAAATTCCATATATTGACGAGTAAAATAAGAGTGATAAGAAGCATTTGTATGAAAAATTCCATTGAATACATCAGGCAAGGTATTTGAATTATATTGGTACATAAAGATGTAAGTATACATAAGAACCAGATCAGAAAATTTCAAAATGTTATATTCAGATAATAAATGATTTGTGTGACTATTGAATGGAGCATAACAAACTGTTCTTATTGCATTCTTCTGAGTAATAAATAATCTGTGTAAGTGGATTTTAAATGTATTCCCCCATATCATACAACAATAGGTGAGATGAGGTAAAATCAATGTGTTATACAATGAAATTATAACATGTCTAGGTAGCATAAATTTTAATCTGCGGAGGACACCAGTAGTTCTACATAAACGGGAGCACAAGTCATCAATGTGTGGTTTCCAGGATAAAAATTCATTTATTGCAATACCTAAAAGTTAATATTTGATACTTGATTAATAATCTTACCACCCATAGTAACTTGTGGAATACCAGTACCAGGGAATTTTTTTTTACTTCTTGTTTTAAAAGTAATACATTTTTTTTTCAAGATTTAAAGATAATTTATTGCACTGCAGCAATATAACAACATTTTGAAGTTCTTTATTTAATAAATGAATGAGTGTATTCAGTCTTTTGTTCGAGAGAGTAATACTGGTGTCATCTGCAAATAATATAAAGTTAAGAATTGGAGAACAATATATGATATCATTAACAGAAATAATAACGGGCCGAGAACATACCCTTGAGGCACTCCGTATGATATATAACTCATGTCTGATTCGACACCGTTGACCACAACATACTGCCTGCAGTTTGACAGATAATCACAAAACCAATCAAGAGACTGACCTCTAATTCCATTATGTTGCATTTTTTGCGAGCAGTATATTGTGATCAATGGTGTCAAATGCCTTGAGAGATCCAAAAAAAAAAAAATACCAACAGTAAAATTACCTTTATCGATTTCTTGCATTAAACAATCGTACATATGCAATATGGGCATGTATGTAGAATTTTTTTTTCGAAAACCAAATTGTTGTGAAATTAATACGTTATTACAACTTAAGAAATCATGTAAACGCTCAAAGACAATCTTTCTAATATCTTCGAGGAAAAAGGTAGAACAGAAATTGGTCTGTAATTAATAATGTCCTTGCGATCACCTTTTCAAAAAATTGGGACTATTTTTGCAACTTTAAATGCATTAGGAACTTGACCATATTCAATAGACATGTTATAAATATAACAAAGGGGAATAACAAACTGATGTATGGATTTGTAATATAATAGATGGTATAAGGGCATCGTAACCACAAGAAAATGTTGACTTCATGGAGGAACATATCTTCAGCACTTCACTTATATTAGTAGGTTTCATAAATGTTACTTCCTAAAAAATTCTTAAAATCAGTACAACAGTTAGGAATATCATCAGCAAGATGTTTACCTGTATCAACAAAATAGTCATTGAAGTATTTGGCTTTCATTTGATCTCTTTCAAGACACTCATTTCTAAAATACATTTTTTGTTGGCAGAGAAACACCAGTTTTTCCCCAAAATATTATTAATTTGTGCATGTTTTGGGGGTATTGCCTTTTTAGATATAAAAATCTTCTGTGGTAATAATCCTTTTTAGTATAACGAATGATTTTGGTTAAAGAATTTTTGTATTTTTTTATATTTCATTTCTTTTTTCCTTTTGTTATTTAATGATCCAGAATATTTTATAAAATCTTTATACAAGGTATTCTTTTTATTAAATGACTTTATAATGCCAGAGGAAATCCAGGGTTTTTGAATTCTTCTTTTTTTTAGTTTTATTGCGAATGACAGGAAAACATTCATTATAAATACAATAAAATAACCAGTAAAATAAATCAAACGCATGATTGATATCTTTTGAGACATAAACAGGTTTTCAATCTGTTAGACTTAATTTCTCCTTCAAATCTTCAATCCTGGTTTCATTTATCTGTCTTTTAAAACGGAGTTCATTCCTAGGGAAATTACAAGTGCATTTTTTGGCAACATAAAATATGGGAAAGTGATCTGAAATATCCGAGTACAGTAAACCGCCATCATATTCAATTTGAATTGCATTAGTAAATATGTTGTCTATTACAGTAGAAATTATTATTATTATATTAGAAATACGAGTAGGCTTTGTGATGACTGGAAACAAATTGTACAAAAGCAAAGTGTCTAGAAATTCTTTGCTTTTCGCATGGCTATCGATATTCAATAAATTAATATTGTAGTCTCCCGTTAGATACAATAATATTTTCTGTGTTAATTTTGAAAAGAAGAGAATCCATTTCATTTAAAAAAAAGCCTCAATGTTTATACTAGGAGACCTATAAACATTCCTAACAACTATATTTTTAGAATTTTCACTAATAATTTCAATAAATGTTGACTGAAATAATGTGTTATTTATACATAAGTCTAGTCTCTCCATGAAATCAACGATTTCTGAGATATACATGGCAACACCGCCACCAATCTTCGAGTCACGACAAGTATGCACAAACGAATAATTAGATAAATTATATTGAAGTTGACATGGAAGAATTAAGCCAGGTCTCTGATATTCCTATATCTGTAAATGAAAAATCTGAAGATACTAATAACTCTTTGAGTTGATTAAAATAAGGGCATAAACTTCTAGCATTTAAATGTGGAAAAGAAATTATATTAATATTGCTCTTAAATTCGTTTTGAAAACTATGAGAAAGATAATATGAACATGGATTTGTTAGAAATTTGATTTCATCAGAATCTTCAGTATTTTCTTCAAAATTTTGTAATAAATACTGCACATCGTCCACCATGTTACCACTTAAAAATGGATTAATTATAAGAAATTGCACTTTATTATATGGAATACTTTTATTCATACAAAAATACTGTTGCAATGTCCATAAAAACTCATCATTTTCAATGATATGATTGAAAGGAATGATTTGCTCATTACAATTGGTATATTGGTCTACATGTTGGTCTGCATTAATTTGATCGCAGTTTAGGTTATATACAACTCCACAGGTAGAGCACAACACTCTCCTATACATGTAAGTATTTACAACAATAAAAAAGAAGACAAAAAATGAATAAGTCATAAATTACTTGTACAAATGAATGAAGTCCACATGGAAATTACCAAAATATATATGACGGTTCAAGACACTTAAAGGCAGCGGATCGCATTATAAAACATCCCCGCAGACCAGGAAAAGATAGCCCATGCCCTTAGGCTATTGATGAAAGGCATGTTTGTGAAATTTGGGGGTCAGTCGTTCCCTAGAATTTAAAAAAAATGAAAATAAAAAACAATAGCCGTTTAGTGTACGTTCTATGGTAGGAATTTTTTTTCTCGCGAGAAAAAAAAATCATATCAGAGTCCAACGGTCACTATAATTTCACTAAAACTGAGTTTCTAGCTCCTATATTTTGCTAAAGGTTCCCAGATGGCATTTTCTTCTAAATGCCATTGTATTTACACAATGTTAACTTTTAGGCATGCAAAAGAGATCACCTGCCTTTAAAGTAAAAAAAATTAATAAAAAAAAACTTGCCAAGACTACAGTTAGTGGTACTCAGACGGTACGATGTCTGTTCAAAACAAGAAAATGGCAAGAGGGAGGCAGAGTGATCACAATAAATTTAAACGTCCAAGGTCTGCTTCAGATGAGACAAGTGATGTGTTCAGTTTGCCTCCCGACGCTTTCATCTGTACGAAAATTCTACCATCTGCTGTCCAAGAGTTGATCACTTTTTTACTTGTATACACTTTGCGATACAGATCATAGTTTTGTCCTGTGAGGTCTTCTTGAATAGAGATGTCACTTCCCTTCAACTTTCTGCGAGATTTTATCACTCTGGATCTCACGCGATAGCTACAGAACTTTACAAATTATTGGCGCTCTATGAACCCCGTGCTTGACCTTTGCAACTCGATGACACCGATCGATGTCTGATTGAGACACGTCGAGTCCAAGTCGATTACGAAAGACGTCAAGTGCGAGCATGTCAGTGTATTCATCGCGACTCTCCTCAATTCCAAAATTACGAATACAGTTTCGTCGTGTATATTGCTGCTGTCGTTGTTTTCTCGTTGGATACTTTTGAGTTGCTCCTGTTGATCCTCAAACTGCTTCTGAAGTTTTGCAAAGTCCCTCTGTGACTGCTCAAGTTTAACTTGGAGATCATGGATGGATACGCGGTTCTCCTCGCTGCAATCCATCAAACATTGATATGCAGCATCAACAACTTTGTGTGCCACAGATGTGATGATGGCCATCAGCTTTTCTTGGAATGTATCATTTTTCCATGAGGTCTGTCATCATCTCATTGACCAATTGTGCTGGATTATGGAGAGGGTAACTGTCAGTGAACAGTGCATCCTTGGCAAAATCGTTGGAACATGAGCCAGCAGAATTGGTATTGCCAGCCTCTCCACGGACTTCTGCCTCCGGACTGGGTAATGAGCTAGTGCTCTCAGAGTTAGCACCAGCAGGATTGTTCATGCCTGTGGTGGAACTGGGACTAGTTGTGGCACTGGTCTGCCAAGATTGAGATTGTCTACCCTTTGTCTTTCTGGTATTAGGCATGGTGAGAAGACAAATTCGACAGGTACAAATCTAATGACAACAGATCGACACACACAAGCTGAATACTGAAGTGAGCACGTACAACGTAGTGCTTGTATGACTTACAGTATATTGCTGTTTATGTCAATGGGTAATGCACCACAGCACAAAAATCAGTATATGGGACACTGCAGTAAAATCAGTTTCAGTACCTGAGAATATGATGTTGAAGAAGTTGTGTCAAATCATACCACTAAGTTGTTCTGGCAAGAATAGGCAATGAAAGTTACAATTAACATGATGTTTCACAAATTAAAAAAAAATGAAATTTGAGGACAAATATTCGATCAGCGTATCACTCACGATCAGCGTATAATATCTTTCCACTATCTCATGAAGATAGGAGGTGCTTTCGTCTTCGCAGGGTGTGGCCTTCTTTCTGAGACCACGTCAGAGGTACACATTGGCATGTTTTGTTTGTTGGAAGTCTTTCCAGGCCATCATAAACGTTTCACGGGAAATATAATACTGAACTACAATGCTAGAGTGAATTAACACCCCACCCCTACAGGAAGGTGAATAAATGTTAAATTATATGTTCCAGCCCCTCTGCCATTATCTCCCCTCCTTGGAGAAGAAAGGAGAAAGAGTATTTATTGATTTCCTTTGAAAGAATTTGTTATTTTCCAATAACAAACTTCATCAGGACGTCTTTATAGAAAACCTTTTCAATTAAAAATGCATGGTTTATAATGTATGTTACAATACTTCTGTGTAGGGAGGGGATTCGCTCACTCGAAATTTCATTTTTAGATAGTGGATTTAAAGCGCTGCGTACACCAAGCGTATGGTATAGAGGTAGGCCTATAGTGAAATGGTGGGGACTGTTTGGCAATTTTTCTGCTAAAGTGCAACCAATTTCAGCAATACTCGTATAAAATTGCCATTTTTATTTTTTATTTTCACAGGGATCATGGCCCGTGTGGGAAACTTCAAACTTCAAGAAGAAAACGCGTTTTGTGTTTTATTCTTTCGAAGTAATTCGAAATGTGAGCACAAACGGAATTAAGCTTATGCAAGTGTTTATTCAGGCCTGTATTTCTCGGGGATGCAAAGTCAAGAGAACAATAATAGAATTTTATGGTAAGTTTAATGGTTTTGTGGTCCTTTCCGATGCTTTTTAAACATATCCTTGCTTTACATGTTATGAATATCTCGAGTTGTCAAAATTATTGGGGGCATATGTTTGCTCCCTAAATATTTTCATTGGGGTGGCGACTCCCCCCCCCTCCTTGCCACCCCACTATCGACACCCCTGTGTATCATGGTTAAGTGTAAATCAGTATAACTTGTAAAACTTTGAAAATGAAAATAGAACCCGACATTTGCTCGAACAAACGAGCAAGCTTCCATAATCATATGTTTTTATCAATCTGAGCACTGGGATGGGTGGAGTATGTCGGCTAAACAGCAATCATAATTGCTTATGAAATATGCCACAACAGAGATATCTGTGTTCCGAAACATTTCAATAATTAATAAACAAAGCAATCCTATTAACACAAGAAATCGTCAAACAGTCACACATTATTCAGATTTATGAAACGGCCTGCAAAAAGTGAATCTTCTATAAACTGTGATAAATCTAAATATTAAGCTCACTTCATCACTCTCGATGAGAATGACTTTACCTCATCCGGATGTTTCTTGAACTACAAAAAAAAAGTGCTGAACTGAACGTGGCATCTATAACGTGAGACTACCCCCGCGACTCCCCGAATATTCACGTATCAACGTAAACCATATGCTGCCATTGTGAGTAAACAAAGTAATTTTCAATATTAAATAAAAATAAAAAGAATAATTTTAATGAAAATAATTATGTAAGGACTTACTATTTCAAAAGCTGATAAAAGTCAAATTTCTAATTCGGCTCGTCCCTATTTTTTTCTTTCTAATCCTTATCCTTTTTTTATTGGGGGGGGGGGGGGGCAGCCGATGGGGGACGTGCCCCCTGTGCCCCCCGTAGTTATGCCACTGTCTACATTCACCTAATATGATGTTGAATAAATTCATATGATATTAATTTTCAAAATGAGAAGTGTAGCACGCATTAACGCAAAACTGATACATTTTTAATATTGCTGACTGAATATCAAACCTTGCTATGGAAACAACTTTCAATAAATTACCAAAAGTGCACAGAACTATTAAAATTGTGTCATTGGGTAAAACACTTTATCGGCACAACCTCTCTCCACCCACGAGTATAAATGTGTACCTGGTATATTGTCTGGCTTCATGCACCTCATTAGCAGCTCAGTTAGGAATACTCCCCGGGGAGTGGAAATGTTGCACATCTTTGTGAAGGGTAGAACTGTATCCCAGTGATAAGGATAATAATAGTAGTCGCAGTACGATAGGTTGGAATCGAACAAGGACTATGTTGAGACTATAGTCAGCGTCTCCAGAATATTCCAGCAAAGGGAGCGGGAACAGTGATCCCCAGATAACAAAAAGGTTTACTAGTAGCAGAAGCGTCGATCCGTGTCTTGGATGGGGGGAGGGAAGTGAAAAAATTTCAAATTACAAGACAGAATTTTGCGCGCAAAGCGCGCCGAAAATTTGACAATTTTGTATATTTTATGGTATTTTTATGCTGTTTAATGGTTTTGTAGTGCTTTCCATTGCTTTTTAAACATATCATTGCATTGCATATTACGATTTTTTTCCAAGTTGTCAAAATTATTGGGGGAGGCAAATCAATATGTTTGCCCCCCCCCAATATTTTCATGTGTGGGATGGATCGCACCCTGCCCCCCCCCCCCCCCCCCCGCAGGATCGACGCCTCTGACTAGTAGGAAAAATCGCAATTTTCACACACACACACACACACACACACACACACACACACACACACACACACACACACACACACACACACACACACACACACACACACACACACACACACACACACACACACACACACACACACACACACACACACACACACACACACACACACACACACACACACACACACACACACACACACACACACACACACACACACACACACACACACACACACATACATACACACACACCAAAAACTCTCACAAAAGGAACTGTGCAAGTGTTTATTCAGGCCTGTATTTTCGGGGGGGGTGGAAAGTCAAGAAAACAGACGCTACAATGAGGGCCTGCAGAACTTCTTATATGCGAGGAGGGGCTAACTATCGTAACATGCAACGTCGAGTGGCTCGCCTTTGAAGCCCTATAGGGTCCCGGGCCGGGGTCAAGGGGTGGAACCCCTAAAGCTCACGGGTTCTAGCAGTATATTTTCGTAAAAGGGACATATCAAATATGATTAAAAAATCACCCCACATTCAAACTTTTTGATACTTCCGAAGGAATAATTTTGGTAATATGAAATGCTAATAGGAGATTATTTTAAAAACATTGTGATAATTTGTCGGGGGTCAGGGGGCGGCTTACGTGTTATAGCGGTTTTATGAGCACATTATGCCACTCTCTTAACTCTTTTGCTTCGTGAAATCTATAGTCGACAATAATAAAAAAACTACCCCACTTAATTTGTCGGGGGCCAAGGGGCGGAGCCCCCTGAAGCTCATGAGTTCTAGTGGTTTTATGAGCACATTTTGACCGTCTGTTAACACTATTGTTTTGTGACAGAACAGTCTGTAATTTATTACTAAAATACATTCTTTTGAAATGGACATCTTAGATTTTGCGTTTCTTTCTTTTCTTTCTTTTCTTTTTGCGTACGCACCCCTGCAATCCTGCATGCTACCGGTCTATTATTCAGGTCGTATTACCCCGCTATCAAATTTGAAATTAATGTGTTAAAATAATACTTATTGGCGAAACTAAATATAATTTTGTAGGAATGTAGAATGGTGGAAACTTGATTGAGGAATTTCAACAAATAATTGTTTAATTTTGATAAGTTTATCTGCAATATTGCCTCCACTATCACTGGCTCAGAGTAAATTCCTGTGAGTGAGCGCAGCGAGTGAGCAATTTTTAATGTAAAAATAATTATGTTTGGGAAAAAGGGGAGAAGAAAAATTACTCACGGTCGTGAACTCGTTCCGTCATGCATTATCAGGGGTCGCGATCCATTCTTCAGATTTGGGTGGCAAAAGCGGAAAAAAATAACACAGCAATTGTAAGTATATATCAATAAGTTCCAAATCATCTGGATTACCCTGACCTGTATAATTTCGGCGAGTTCCGCGCGCCAAATTACAATACAGAATTCTGCGCGCGAAGAGCGCGAAAAATGTTTTTTAAAAAATGTGTATGTCTAATAGTATTTTATGCTAAGCTTATTGGTTTTTGGTGATTTCCAATGCTTTTTACATATCCTTGCTTTACATATTATAAATTCCTCAAGTTGTCAAAATTATTGGGGGCACTTGTTTGCCCCTTAATATTTTCATTGGGGTAGCGACTGCCCCCTTGCTACCTCACCATTCGACGCCCTTGTGTATTATGGATAAGTGTAAATCAGTATAACTTGTAATAACATTTCCAAAAATAGAAGACCACATCCGGCGAAGAAGAAAACGCCTCCTATCGTCATAAGACAGTGGTTAAGAGAATACGCCCCATATTTTAGACAAGACATCTTAAAGTGGTAATTATTCTTTCTCAGTTCTAAAGGCGGTTTACTGTTGCAAACATCGTAAAATTTGCTGTCATGCGACTCTTCAGTACATTGGATAAAATGATGTGAATAGAAGGCCGTTTCTTTTATTCATTAACCTAATTTCTTCTTACCACTGTCTAATGAAGATAGGAGGCACTTTCTTCTTTGCCGGATGTGGTCTTCTTTCTGAGACCGCGTCAGAGTAACATATTGGCATTTTTTTATTTGTTGGAAGTCTTTCCAATCCATCAAACCGTTTAACGGGAAAATGAAACCGAATTAATATTCTAATGTGAATTAACATTCCACCCCTATGGAATGAGTACAACTGGTAAATTTTATGTTTCAGTGCTCTGTTTGCCATTTTGCACGCTCACTGAGTCTAGTAAATCTTAAAATGTTTTGCAAAGGAAGACAAATTTTGTGAGGGAAGTATAATATACAGTTTTAATGTACCGTACGCTATTTTTTTTCCATGCGCGCGAAAGACATTATAGCGTGCTACACCCGAATGGAAGTCTAGCAAAGTTCCAGACTAACACTGGGTTAGATTCGTCAAGTTTAAGTTTTGATTCCAGTTAAACTACGAATGAGGATTAAATTAGTGTTTTATAGGTTTATGAAATTGGTACTCAACCAACTTCAGTATACGTTTATGGAATTGTATCCCTATCCGTACCGCAAATAAAAATATCGCGCAGCTGTGTGCCGTGCAACACACACGCACTCGTAGGGGTACCGTAAGTACATTTTTTTCCCTTTACTTTTTTTTAATTTGTGTAGTTTCCCTGTTAATTCGATGACGGATATAAAACAAATATGTACTGATACGAGAGTCTTTGTTTGAAACTATGACGCCCTCGGTTACGTTGACTGTTAACTATTTTCCCTCGGGGCTGCGCCCCTCGAGAAAATAGTACAGTCCACGTAACCTTGGGCTCGTCATAGGTTCAACCAGAGACTCTCGTATCAGTACATATTTGTATAATATTCTAAAAAACGTTCACATGGTATTAGGAGAACAAACCAGATTTTGGGGTTTAGTAATATTTAAATATGCATCATTATGGATTTGTAAAATACCACTGATGGGACTACGGAAAATCACGATAAATGGCCTTGCCCTACAATCCAGAACAGCTATTATAATTGCTTATGAAGTATGCCACAAAAGAGATATCTGCGTTCCGAAACATTTTAACAATTAATAAACAAAGCAATCCTATCAACACAAGAACTCGTCAAACAGTCACAAATTATTCAGATTAATGGCCTGCAAGAGTAATCTCTATAAACTGTGATAAATCTAAATATTCAGCTCAATTCATCACTTTCGATGAGAATGACTTTACCTCATCCGGATGTTTCTTGAAATACAAAAAAGTGCTGAACTGAACGAGGCATCTCTGTCACGATAAATAACGTGAGACTATACCCCCGGGACTATACCCGTACATTCACGTATCAACGCAAACCTATGCTGCCACTATGAGTGAACAAAGTAATTTTCAATATTAAGTAAAAAAAATACAATTTTAATGAACATATATGTAAGTACTTACTATTTCAAAAGCTGATATAAGTTTAATTTCTAATTCGGCTTGCCCCTATTTTCTTTTTCTTTATAATTCTTTTCCTTTTTCTTTCCATTTTTTTTTTGGCCAGCCGATGGGAGAGAGGCACATGCCCCCTGTGCCCCCGTGCCCCCGTAGTTATGCGACTGTCTACATTCACCTAATATGATATTGAATACTTTCATATGATATTGATTTTCAAAATGAGAAGTGTAGCATGCATCATTACGCAGTGTAGAACTGATACATTTTTAATATTGTTGACTGAATATCAAATTTGCCATGGAAACAACTTGCAATAAAATTACCGAAAAGTACACATAACTATTAAAATTTTGTCATTGGGTAAAACACTTTATCGGCATCTCTCTCCACCCAGGAGTATAAATGGGTACCTGACAGAATAAAAATGACTTATATCGTCTGACTTGATGCGCCTCATTGGCAGCTCAGCTAGGAATACTCCCCAGGGAGGGGAAATGTTGCATATCTTTGTGAAGGTTAGAACTGTATCCTAGAGACCAGGATAATAAAAGTAGTCGCAGTACGATAGGTTGGAATCGAACAAGGACTTTGTTGAGAGTATAGTGGTGTAGCCAGAATAATCAAACAAACGGAGCGGGAAGAGTGATCCTCAGATCACTATTCACACACACACACACACACACACACACACACACACACACACACACACACACACACACACACACACACACACACACACACACACACACACACACACACACACACACACACACACACACACACACACACACACACACACACACACACACACACACAAAAGCAAACACGCACACACACACGTACACACACAAACTCACACAAAATGAACAGAGTATTAGAATCACAAAATAGCATGTAGTGATATTAGTGGTATCATACTGATGATCGTTTATATTAAAAAATCAGGAAACTTGACTTACCTGGAATTCATCACAGCATATCGTGTGTGGTTTTTTTTTGGGGGGGGGATTCGGGATTCTGACGGTAGTTAAACTCCGTCACAATCTTTCCCGGATATATGGACTTGTTGGACAAAACAAAAACATCATGAGATTCATTGCAGGGTTGGCTATTTCCCGGGAAATTATTTCCCGCCCTGGTGGGAAATACTGGGAAATGCTGGGAAATGCTGGGAAGTACTCAGAATATATAGGGAGGTACAAGGAAATACTAGAAAAGATTTGAGAAATACCTGGGCAATACCTGAAAATATTTAGGAAGTGTATTTCATAGTACTTCTCTGTATTTTTAACTATTCCCCATTTTCCTCAAAAATTATCGAGGCAGTATTTACCGGTATTTACCACCAGTATTTCCCACTCCGGCCAACCCTGATTCATAGTCGATTTTAGTAATCAATATGAATTGATAATCAAGTTGTAAACGACGGTAATACATTTGCAACATACATTACCCCCCCCCTCCCCCCTCCTCCCCCCACCACACACACAAAATGTGTTATAATGAATGGAGTCAAGCATGAAACATTATACACTCACAGAAAAGGTCAGTCATTTGACTCATTTGTATATAATTTCAGTGAGTCAGGTGAAAATTGACTCACTAGCAACAATCAATGAGTCTCCATTGACTCATTTATATTTCACCAGTGAGTCAATAATGAGCTGACGCATTTTGCAAATGCATCGTCTGACTCACATGGTCGTAAAAATGAGTCAAGATCGACCTTTGATGCATCTTCAAAATCAAAAGTGATTTAACTTGAAAGCCGCACGCGCACGAAAGCTTTCGTGACGTCATTCTAAATGGGTATACTTTTGCTAGTCTAAGTTTTAGACTGTTTTTTGCTCTAATCCTAGACTAGTGTTCGCTGCGCTCGCAGCTCGCTTCTCGCGGGATTGGGGTAAATTAGAGTAACAGAATACATCTATCTGTTTGAGTAAATTAAAGAGCAGTCCTCCGCTTGCAGCTCGCTACGCTCAGAATTGGGGTAAATTAAAGAGCAGTCTATGAATTAGACTATCTTTTCCTCGTCGACGTCACCATTTGATCTGCTGTTCAAGAAAATCTGTGAATAAAATCGTTTTAATCGTGCAGTCCCACAAATAATTGTATCAATGACACTCGAAAGTCGCTGAGAAGGTGATTTACTGAAGAGAACGAGAGGGAAATTTGTCGTGTATCGATGAATATATAGCTGATGGTATTCGGGTTAATATATTCATATGAACTGGTTAGAGACAGAAGTATCTTATGCTACTGTTTTTGTGAGTATAGTATTTGATTATTTGAAAAAAAAACAAGTATCACAAAACCATCTGAGTTCAGTTAAAACAATGACAATGTTGTCTTTATTCACTGCCTGGTTTGGCTTCAAAATCTTTTTTCCCACTAGTCTATACTTATCTGTTAGAGTAAAATGTAGAAATAGTGGATAAATGGAGTCTTACCCCTACCCCATGAGGGTCGGAGTATGAAAATACCACTGAATGTACAATGATCTAGCTTTATCAACAAAGAATTATGTATCTCCATTGTCAATGCGTGAATAAAGAAATACAGTACTAGTATGCTGCGTCATGAAACTTACCTTGAAAATGTTTCATTACTTGTTTGTGTAACTTTGGCATACGAAGTCTACAATGAATAAAACTACCAATCTATAGTGCAAAATAAATAATTGGTCATAAGTCATGAAGAAAAAAAAACTACACAACTTCTATGGTGACATGCTAATGGTGTATCAAATGAAATTAGTGCTTATTATTACATGTAAAAAGCACGTCTGTGATTTGTCATTGCATAAATTGCACCTGACAAGAAAATGTTTCATATAATACACATCTTCAGCACAACAATTGTAGGTATATACAATCATCCCCTATCAATAAGTTCCAAATCATCTGGATTACCCTGACCTGTATAATGTCATATTAAAATATAAATGGAATGCCACAAAAAAGCCTACAATGAATAAAACTATTAATTACAGTGCAAAAAAGATAAATCGGTCAGAAGTCAATAAAGAAAAAACTATGTAACTATAATAGCGTTCTTTTTCTTCTCTTTGGTGACATACTGATGTGTATCAAAGGTAATTAGTGCTTATTAAAAGCACTACTGTGAGTTGTTATTGCATAAATTGCACCCAACAAGAAAATGGTACGTAATAATACACATCTTCAGCACAACAATTGTAAGTATATACAATCATGATTCATCAATTAGTTCCAAACAATATAACATCACATCATCACGAGACTGTTTCTTGACAGGTGTCACTCTGACAAGTTCAGCAAATTCTTTGTTTGACTTGGCTTAGAAGCACTGCACACTGACTGTTAATGTGGTAGCTGTCATATCTGACAAGTTACTTGTCAGAGCTGACAACTCCGAGGGTGAGAAAAAATTTGACGTTTTCGTCTTGAAAAAGTGTTTTTCAGGGCCCATTTGTAACGAACCCAGGTAGCAAGCCCATATGGGGCCAACATGGGTCCCATATTCTTTTACACATGGGCCCCATACGGACAAACCACCTGGGGTACTAAGGCATCTGCACCCAAGAAGCATGAGGGACCCATATGCATTAGCCCATGCAGTCCATATGGGACCCAGATGGGCCGGCAGCCCATGTAGAATCCACATGAAACCCACATGGCCCATATGGGTCCCCGATGGTCTATAGGCCTACGGTGCAAAGCACCGTAAGAGCAGCCCACGTTGAACCCACATAAAACCCATATAACCCCCACACACACACACACACACACACACACACACACACACACACACACACAATACACTACACACACACACACACACACACACACACACACACACACACACACACATAAAAATACATGTCCCATATCTGCAGCCCATATTAAGCCCACGTTGTATTCACATAATAATCATGATTACTATGATTATTAACCCTATTATTCTTAATCCTATTCTATCCCTAAACTTTCCTTCCAATCCTACCTTTCTAGCTACCTGCTAAACAACCTACCAATCAACTTGTATTTATTACAGATTATTTGTGTGCAATATAAGTCATGGTTACTTGTGAGCAAATGCAAATAGCTGAGCTGGTTCTGCTAATTTTAGTAGCTTTCTTTTCTTCTAACATTTCTTGCTGTATGTATTCACATTTTGATTACAATTACAGTTATGATTCAAACGATGGGGTCACATATTTACATAAAACAATGCAGGGACTAATAGTGCCAATTCCTCTCTGAAGGATATGGTAATTAGTTCATGAATGTTCATAAGTCACAACCCATGTGGGATACATGTGGAACCCATCTGGGCCCATCCCATTAAAAAAGTGTTTTCATCCATCATAAAGCACATATCGAATCCACAGGGGACCGACAGTAAAAAAAATAAGGGGGAACATGGGAAAGGGAACGGAAAACAAGAAGAGAGAGAGAGAGAGAGAGAGAGAGAGAGAGAGAGAGAGAGAAGAGAGAGAGAGAGAGAGAGAGAGAGAGAGAGAGAGAGAG
>JZLH01S0173319.1:0-18955 GCA_001188425.1 Eucidaris tribuloides | reverse complement strand
GTTTCTCATCCTCACCGTGACTACCGTGGCATTTCTTTTGACGGTTACAAAATCTGGCCCGGCATCCATGGCAACACGGACTGTCACGTTTGCCCAGCCCGTCCTCCCGCGTGGTCTCGCGTCCATCCCGTTTTGTCCACGGTGGCCTGAAACGTGGTTGCCGTGGCCGCCGGGAACATATTGTAAACGAGCCTTAGCACGACATCGCGCAAACTATGCGTCACAATTACAGAGTTGACCAAGCTGCATACCACAGGAATGGCACGTCTAGGTATGCCATTGTGCGGGGTGGTGCGGAATCAAAATTCGTGCCCGTGTAAAGGCACCTTAACTCTTGTTCATCTGAATACAGTATAAGAAGCTAAAACAAGAACTTTGACCCAATTAGAATATTTTAGATGACATGAAATCACCCCTTTATCAATTATAGGAGTTACTGACACATGGCTTTTACAGGATTTTTCACTCCTCGCTATCCCTGGTTATAACCTTGATATTAACAACAGACAAGATAGGACTGGTGAAGGAGTCGCTTGTTATATCTCGAATAGGTATAAATACTCAAATTTTCCTGACCTTAGTGTAATGAATGAATTTATTGAAATAAAATGTAACACAAATAATAAATTATAATTGGCATTGTATGCAGACCCCTTCACTCCAATACAAATGATTTTATAATGGCAATCCAAAACATATTACATATTTCCTTAATCCATAATAAAAAAAAGTGCATTGTCGTGGATGACTTTAACATTAACCTCTTGAATATGAATACTAATCCAGTCCTTCAAAAATTCCTGGATACATTCTTGTCTGCGTCGTTTATGTCCCTAATATCTAGACCAACACGGGTAGCAAATAACCTTCAGGACCCATAACACCGGCATATTTTCTCTAACATCCACCCTCTACCCACTGCTGGAGTGATTATATCAGACATTTCAGACTATTTTCCCATTTTCACTCATCTTGTACACGATAATGCCAACTACCCGGCCAATCCTTTCAACAACTTTTCATGTGCTTAACCCGGTCACTATTTAGAGGAAAATGTCAATAGACTCCAAGAATCATTGGAAAATGAAGATTGGGCTAATGATTTAATTCAATCTTTTGATAACTTTACTGACAATCTTATGAAGCATATTGATATCTCCATTCCTTTGCGTTCAAACAACTCATAACTCACATGCATGGATTTCCAAATCTTCGCTGAGCACCATTAACAGGAAAAAAATAATCTCTTTTACAAAGATAAAGCAAACCCAAATGAAAAAAACACGTTCAAATTACACACCTTATAAAAACATTCTTTCTAATTTGATACGTCATGAAAAGAAAAATTACTATTCTAATCAAGTAAATCGTTACAAAAGTAGTACACGAAAAACTTGGAAAGTTATTTACGACGTTCTTAATGAAAAATGATATACAAAACCAAATATATAAAATAAAATATAATACTATAATGGAAGATCCTAAGGATATTTCTGAAGAGTTTAATACATATTTTTCCGAAATTTGGCTCAACTTAGCTGAAAATCTTTCTGCATCTAACACTTCCTTGTAATGATTTTTAAAAAAAACCCAATCCAAATTCCTTGTATTGATTAGAGTTGATTAATATTGTCAACAACGTGTCGAATAAAAAAGCCGTGGGTTTGACGACATGAATAATATAATACAAAAATATCATCGCACACAATGCTCACCCTCCCCAGCATGATATCTCGTTGTGGCATTGTACCGGACCGCATGAAAACAGCCAAACTTATTTACATCTTTAAAAAGGGCGATAATCAAGTTATCATTAACTATCGACCATTTTCTTTATTAACATCGATGTCTAATTTCAAAAACAAAACTTGTTTATATTAGAACTGGCAATTCTTTTAACAATCATAATATTTTCTCGAATTTCCAATTTGGCTTTCGAGAAAAGCATAGCACCACTCATGCCATTCTTTCTTTTGTACCCAAAAGTTGTGTCAGAAATCGATTCTCACTCCCATACTGTTGGTATATTCCTGGACTTCTCTAAGGTCTTCGATACCATATATTATAAGATTAGTAACCACAAATTATCTCACTATGGAGTTAGAGGAAAGGCCTTGGAGTGGTTCAGGAAATACCTATCTAATAGAAAACAGTTTTTATTTTAAATGGCAATAAATCATCTTTGCCAAATATTCAATGTGAAGTACCTCAAGGCAGTCTCCTTGGACCTTTGTTATTTCTTATTTACATTGACGACATCCAAAATTCTTCAAAATTGTTATCTTATATTCTTTTTGCCGATAATTCTAATATTTTCACCCTGACCCTCATTATTTACTTACAACCAGCAATGCAGAACTCATACATGTTTCGCATTGAATTAATGGTAATTAATTGTCTCTCAATATTGAAATCAAACAAACTACGTTTATGTTACTTAGTAACTTCCTCAGTGATCTCCCGGTCAGGTTATCTTCAATGACGTTAATCTGGAAAAGGTGAATTCAATTAATTTTCTTGGCTTTACGATTAACGATAAATTAAAGTGGAAACTTCATACAGATGATATTAGAAGGAACAATTTCAAGAAATATTGGGATCATCAATCAATTAAAACATTAATTTGGTCCACTGGTTCTTTGTATGCTTTATTCTTCACTAATTCTTTCATACCTTTATTATGGAATCCTTGCCTGGGAAATTCGAACCTAACTCTATTAGATCGGCTATTAGTGATACTGTAACAGAAAAAAAAAATCCTCCGCATAATATTTGGTGATCCGCAACGTGTAACCGTTGCGGATCACCCTTGACTTCATCAGAATCTTCTTCTTCATCTTCATCTTCATCTTCTTTCTTTCTGGTCACATTTTGTGTCCCAAATATCTCAAGAATGACATGTCCTGTCATGTTGCAACTTTCCATGATCATGTGTCATGACAATATCTCGACAATGATATGTCATTTATGTGATCAGTCATCCGTGACGTCATTTATGACGTCATTTGTCAAAATATATTTATGTCAATATCTCATGACTGAAGTCGAATTACGTAACCAAATTTGACACATGTGAAGGTCGGGTCAAGGTCAACCTCTGGACAAAGCCACGTGCGCGCGCGTCACGACGGTCTCGTACGGGTGCGTCAAAACTTAAAAATGCTCCAATCGACCAAGGATTTTGTCTGCATACGTTTCAGGATATTTTGAGCATTTTTGGTGCGCGCGTACGCGCGCGTTTTTTCGCAGGCACCCCTTACATGATCGAATATCGCCTTTTTATGGTTTTGAATACTTGACTGAATTCTGCATCATTTCGAACCTTTTCCAAACCAAGTGTCCCTGAAATAAGGCGTACGCACCCAAAAACGTTAAAACGCACGCGCGCGCACATAGACTTTACCTGCATTTTAAAATCAGTCCTAAAACTCTAGATTAACAAATGACTTTTATGTTTTTGTTCACTATTCTGATAGGCTATGATGTCTAGATATGATTTCATGCGTCATTTTGTTATTTTAATCTCGATGACGTCATCTATGATGTCATTAATTAAAATCAAATGTAGTCCCTATGTCGTGACTGGCATGTCCTGTGATGTTGCATATTTCCATGATGATGTGTCATGATAAGTTCTCAAAAATAACATCTTGTTAATGTGATCAGTCATCCGTGACGTCATCTATGACGTCATTGTTAAAAAACGGATTTTGTGTTTATCTCATGACTGAAGCCAAATTACGTGATCAAATTCGGCACATGTTAAGATCAGGTCAAGGGTCAACTTTTGGACATATCCATGTGCGCGCACGTGCGTAATGAAGGACGCGTACGCGCGTGCCAAATCTTTAAAAAAAATCCCATATTCCTCTAATTGCAGTTTTCATACACGGCATCATTTTGCTATCTTAATTATCATAACGTCGTTTAAGGCGTCATTAATGAAAATCGAATTTTGTCCATATCTCGTGACTGGAGTTGCATGTTACTAACATGACGTGCGGATCACCTAATTCGTCTCAGTGACGAATTCAAATCTAGTCAATACTGATTTTTATTCACATACCGACCCTCCATTTCACGAAAACATGAATTCTTAAAGTCCATGATATTTCACATATGTCAAGTATACATACACATAGTAAAAATGAATTACGTAATATATTCTTTAACATGTACATTAGAAAAAGCGCTGTTCATCAATACCCTATCAGACAATCAAATTCGCTACATTTGCCATTAACAAGAACATTATTTGCCAATACATTGTTTACCATAATTGGTCCTAAATTCTGGAACTCTCTTAATGATAGCATGAAAGCCCAAAGTTTATGTACCTTTAAATATAAGTTGAAAAGACTGCTTTTGGATAAATACGTAAACCGCAGTTACCCCTGATATAATTCCCATTCCGTTCCCCTTTATTTTACAGAATATCATAACTGCTACGATGCCGGTTCAGAGCGACCTGCCCCCCCCCCTTTTCCTCCTCTCCCCTACCTTTTGTCGCTCTGTCTTCCTGCTGTTTTCTCCTCTTGTTTTTTTGTTTTTGTTATCATTTTTAGTCGTACATTAATTACGTAAAACGCCTTAATTTCTATACGTAATATTTGTTTCTGGGACCTATGTAATACAAGAGAGCTTTTGATTTAAGTTACACCATTTTTTAGTTACTTAAGTTACTTTAGATTTTGGCTAGTCCGCTATGATTTTTGCTAGCCATTGGCTAGCGGGCTACTATTAAACGTGAACACTGGAACTTGAAGAAAGAAAAGAAAGATAAAAACTAGAAGCACAGGCCGAAGAACACAAAAAACGAGAATTTGAAAGAGAACCTTCGAGAAGAAAGATGAGATCAATGAGAAATGGAATACAAATTGCGTGAACTTCACAAGTTGATATTGGTGGCACATTGTCAAGTCCCACAACCCTAGAATTCGGACTCCCTCAGAGGTCAATAGTAGAACCCGTAGGATACTCCATACTCTTCCTGTTGGTGACATCATCCGATAGCACGGTATTAATTATCATCTTTCTGCTGATGACATATAGTTATATATTTGTTTTGATCCTAAGACTCCTGGAGCTCTCGATAATGCACTGGTTAAACTTCAGAATTGTATATCAGATATAAGACAGTGGAGGGTAGTGAATACGGTAAAATTGAATAATTCAAAGACTGAATTCTTTGTTGCTGCTATTGCTCCCAACCTGCGCAGTCTTCCAAATGTCCAGTTGGATGTTGGTGGTACTTTCATTACTTTTCAGGAACAATAAGAAACCTTGATATGATTCTTGCATGTCGATGTCCTACCATATCTCTCACATCTGTAGTACAGATACTTTTTATTTAAGGAATATTTCCAGGATCAGAGGGTCTATTGACCAGTCTGCCTGTCACAATGCTGTTCGTTCTTTAGTTCTGTCTCGTTCTGATTATTGTAATGGGCTTCTTTCTTCAATTCCCTCTGATCAGTTGATTCATGTCTAACGATTACAGAATTGGGCAGCATGATTCATTCTGTAAGTTTCTCGTGATCATCCATCAACCACTTTTGAACTCACTACACTGGCTTCCTTTGAAAACTAATCTGCATTTGATTCGGCAAAGATGATGATGATGATGATTATTATTATTATTATCATTATTATTATTATTATTATTATTATTATTATTATTATCATCATCATCATCATCATCATTGCTTTGTCATCATTTCGGATGACAGGGACTAGAAAAGCGAACCTAATCACTGTTACCCTCAGGCATCCAGTCCCGGGTATTATATCGATATGTGACCACAATACCCGGTTTTCACCCTTCTCTTTTCGATGAAGTGCGTGGGTTCTTTTACGTTTGGTGCCAAAATTTGAATACGATAGAGTTAACAAATATTTTTTTCTCTTTTGAGAATGTGGCAAATGCGCTAAAATGACCCAAAGAATTTTGGCCTATGCTTCTCCAAACCGTTTTCATCGGTAAAGCAGTAGACGTCTATTCATCTCTCTCGGCAGAGAAGTCGTGTGATCTGTACTTGTAGAGAACAACAGTCAACTTAATGTTTACGAATTGGTACCAGAGGCGTATACAGAGAGAAATTCAGAAATTCATGCCGCAAGCCCGTCAGACACATGTTGAGTTTGCTCGTAAAAGAGAAATGATATTTGATAGGTCATATAATTCATTGAAAGTGGGAGAAGATTTTAGTAACCTCAGAGAGGTGTTCTTGTTGGCAGAGTTCAAAAAGAATGTTGGTTCCAATGTGAGATTCAACTTAGACGATCACAAAGTCACAGATTTTGTGAGCTAACTCACAAAAAATGATAAGAAACCGTCGTTCAGAAATTTCTGTGGTAATACAGGTAAAAATCAGAATGACAAATCAGGTACGGCAAAACCTCCAATTTGATTTCATTGTAGCAAAAAGGGGCATGTAAAATCCCAGTGCTGGAAATTGCAAAATAAAGAAAAGAAGGAAGTCGAATTTGTCATGCGACAGTGTCTTACCAGAGGAAAGTGTTCCAGTTAGTGATAGACAGGTCATTGAAAATCGTCCATTCAATTTTGACTAGAGAAGTAAGCAGGTCGATGAAAAGTACAGTAGCTTTTTGTCCCAGGGTGAAGTGGCCCCTAGTTCATCTGGTTGGGCAGGTTAGCCAGTGGTTACCCTTAGGGATACGGGGTCCAATCAGATGTTATTGGTAGAAGGTATAGTGTAACTTTGCCACCAGAGAGTGCAAGGCATTGATACAGCCAATTTTTGGCAATTGCAATACAGTTCCGTTGTAGGGTAGATTGAAGTGTGACCTAGATTCTGGTCCTGTTACTGTTCGAGTCATCCCGGAGTTGCCCATGAGGGATGTTGATTTTCTGCTGGGTAATGACTTGGCTGAGGACAAGGTTGTAGCGTCGCCAGTTGTTTCAGAGAAACCGTTGGAGGTTCCTGATACTGAGAAGTTGCAGGAAGAAGTACAGGAAATTTTCCCAGCGTGTGTTGTTACTAGGTCTCAGGCTCGTAGGGCTGCGCAAGAAGATGCGGATTGTGTTGACGTGGAGGAGAATTATTTTGGTGTTTGGTTGGCTGAAATCTTGTTAAGGATTTGAATGAAGGGGGTGCTGTTTTAGGCCCGAGGTTAGCAGCGGTGAGCTGTTTAGTAATCTTCCTTGGTTGCGGCAGAGCAGGCAGGCATTGAATTAAAGGGCTTGTCTCAGACGGCGTGTTCTGAGGCTGAGGCTGTTAACGTCCCTGAGTGCTATTATGTCAAAGATGACATTTCAATGAGAAAGTGGAGACCTCCCATTAGGCCAGCTGATGAGGATTGGACTGTGGTCCACCAAATTGATGCCCCTCCCTGGTATCGCAATGAGTTTTAAAAATTGTTCACGAGTTACCTGTTAGCGGCTATTTAGGTGCCAGAAAGACGAAGGATTTAATCATGAGGCATTTCTATAGGACGAAGTTGAGTCGAGACGTGGCTGAGTTTTGTAATACTTGTCACACATATCAGGTGGTTGGTAAACCACTGCCGTCAATCAAGCCAGCACCATTGATTCCGACTCTTGCATTAACTGAACCGTTCACTCGGGTTCTCGTTGATTGTGTCGGACCTTTACCTAGAAGTAGGGTGTTGGTCATCACTACCTCTTGACAATCATGGACATGTCCTTCCGCTTTCCAGAGGCAATTCCCCCAGAAATATTACAGCTAAGACCAGCTAGTGCTGTTTTTCACTATACGTTTGCCCAAGGAAATTCAGTCTGGCCAGGAATCAAATTTCATGTCGAACATATTTCAAGAGGTGATGTATCGTTTGGGTATCGAACAGCTGAAGTCGTCAGCTTACCATCTTTAATCTCAAGGTGCGTTGGAACGCTCCCATTAGACCCTGCAGGCCATTATTACGGCAAAATTATCTTTTCTCCATGGGGGGGGGGGATTATAATGCTGTTTTTATACAGCCAGTTATGGTTTGCAATGTAAACGATTCGTTGCTGCATGAATGTATATACAGCTGTTTGTTACAAATAAAGAATGTAGATTTTGGCATAAAAGAAGAGGTTTCTGCTGTAGGAATGCTAGTGTGGGTACATTCACCTCTAGGACAAGTGTGTAAATATATATTTTGTGTGTGTGAATGGAATACTCTAGACATGGTGGGTTCAGGATCTATGCCATTGTGTTTGTGACTTTGGTTTTTTTCCCTTTGTTTTTGGAAAAAAACTGTTTTGGACATGAGTTCAGAGTTGATTGTGATCTTGGCTCGCAAGTACCCGTGGACTAATGCTTCTGTTACTGGAGTTAATACCATCTTTGCCCTCGAGGAACGTGATTGGTGACACTGGATTGTTTTACTGTGGATTAATACCGTTATCATCTGGGATATTTGACATACTCTGCCGTGCTGTGAATGTTATATTCAACTTTGGAACATTGTTATCGGACTGCTTGTCGTTGGAGCAGTGGAATAATTATTAAGAGGATAACTTTCAAATATCGGGAGACATTCATTATCGTCATAGGCATCGCTTGTGGATTTACATGGTTGCGTCATAATTTATGCTGAACAGTTTTCCACTAGCGAAACCTGCAGGATTCAGACATGAAAGTAACCTGATTTTGTTTAATTAATGTGTCTTTATTTTGTTAGTCTTCTTTGGTCGTGAAGAAGTCGTAACATTTTCAATAAATACTTTGATAATACCACTTAACCGGATGGTGACTGGGATATTCTATAAAATTTGTGTATTTCATGCAGGTTTACACTTGTTTTCACCGAATTCAAACAGTTGTGCTTTCTGAATCTATATATACCCCAGCTTTTACATTCATATTATTTTCATTAAATACTTAAATAGTATCACTCAACCCGACTATGTGTCTTCTCGCCTGACTGGGATAGGCCATGAAATTTGTATATTTCATTACAAGGTTATATACTTTTTTCGTCGTGCTCAATTGCTTTGACAATGTGGAATTTCTCCGCGTCGATTTAGTGAAGCCAATTATGTGATTAGATACACATGTATGCGCTTCCTTATTTCCCTTGAGGGTTGGCGACAGTAGGATCATTGTTATAACAAGGGTAACTGCAGGGACTCATTCATACATTTTACGAAGTGTGAAATGCAACAATTAGTGAATCAGTCAATTGTGTTTGTATCTCTCCTGACTCCGAAATCTATAAGGTTGATTTAAACCCATCTGGCAAATTTGAAAAAGAAAATCTTATCCAGCTAGCTACCACCGTCACTATGTGAAATTTGTCATCATAACTTGTTCCACACTGCTACAAATAAAATCAGTTAACATCATCAGATTGGAATAAGCAATTCCGATGTGATTTTATTTGATAGGAATATTGACGAATAAGCATCTATGGTGATTTTCTCTCTATTTCAATAACTCTGCACAAGTTGTAGTGGTTGATCAATTACGCAATTCTGTGTAGAAGTTTTGGATCTATGTACGTCGACCCTGGTTGGGAACAGAAAAACAAATCAAAATCAGACAAGAATTAAAGGAGGAAAAGCATGTATATTTTGCGTACGTCAGTATAGGAATACAGAGCCTCTAATTTGCATGCCTAAAAATCAACATTGTGTAAATACACTAGCATATAGAAGAAACTACCATTTAACAAGTTTTAGCAAAGTATTTGAGCTAGAAACACAGTTTTAGTACAATCGTAGTTACCGTTATAGACTTTGATTTTAATTATTGTATCCCAGAGACCAACATTCCTAACATAAAACATACACTTAGCTGACTAGTGATTTTGAAGCATTTTTCTTTCAAATTCTAGGTAATTACTGATCTTCAGATTTCACAGACATGTCCTTTAATTTTTAAAGTCCTTTTATTCAAATATATAGAACACAAGGTAATACAGAGCCCAGGTTACATGTATAACTACAAAATACAGGGCATAATTTACAAAGTACATTTACAAAAGAAAATTAACAAACGATTGACGAACGTAATAAGAAGTAAAACTATCTTGGAGTACAGAATATAGATGGTTTAAAGAAATGTAGATAAATATAGATAGTTTAAAGAAATGAGTGATCTTTTTCTGTGTTGAGGCATGGAGTGAAAATGAGATTCCCTGCCTTTAGTTGATTTCAATGTCTCTGCAGAAGTTTTAGAAGTGGACATCGGTAACAATCGTAGTTACCGTTATAGACTTTGGTTTTAATTATTGTATCCCAGAGACTGAAATTCCTAACATAAAACATACACTTAGCTGACTAGTGATTTTGGAGCATTTTTCTTTCAAATTCTAGGTAATTACTGATCTTTAGATTTCACAGACATGTCCTTCATAAATAGTTTAAAGAAATGAGTGATCTTTTTCTGTGTTGAGGCATGGAGTGAAAATGAGATTCCCTGCCTTTAGTTGATTTCAATGTCTCTGCAGAAGTTTTAGAAGTGGACATCAAGCTGACTGATCAGATCAATGAAACAGGCAAAATTGCCTAACACATATGGAACAAACAAGACCATTTTTTAAAAATAAATTTGCCTAGATAACCGTTGTTTATGAATTACACGTTAAAGTTTGTGTTGAGATTGTAAGCCCCCACCAAGCCGTATCAGATAAAACAAAATGAAGCAAAATCTTTTTGAAAACAAGGAATGATTTTGTTTTTATTTTGAGCAAATTTACATTAATTAATATAGTTAATTAATTACATAATTGTGTTTTCGAGTTGTCTGACAGAATAACTAGAATAAAGACCGGTCAAGAAATAACGAAGAGACGTGCATCACAAACGCACAGAGACACGGCAAGTTTGATTCAGTCGCTTGGACAGACAACCATAAACACGCACAACCATAAAGACAGACACACACACACAGACACACACACATACAGACACACACACAGGCACACACACACAGAGAGACATACACACACACAGACACACACACACATTATGAGCTCATTTCATTGCAAATATACCTCCTTTACAACCTCCTCCCAGTGCGAACAAAAAGTTAAGGTCAAAGAACTATTACATTGCAAAAAAAATAGTAATAAAACCAAAATCCTGCCTAGGCTTTGGAAACGAGTTAGAAATGAGATATTTCGTTATCTCTGCGTTCAGAATAAATGAGCGTTCTCGAGGGTGTGTATTGAGCGCTTATTTTGCACTGCGCATGATCGCTTTCTCTTTACTGTCAAAGATGCGCTTTCGTTCACTGCGCACATGATGTTATCCTGATATCATTCGAGTAACACCAATAGAACGACTAGATCATCCTGAGTAAAACCTCGGAACGGGGGTGTGTTCATTCCAAACTTCATCGCACTACAGAATCAGTAACATCACACTCTGCACATCATCACCACACGCGCAGAGGCAACCGCCTGGTAACTTGTAGAAGACGCTGAGCGATTTAATGCGTGCCACCAGTTTTGTGATTTTGTGAAGACAGTTTGAGAGACATCATCTATCATAATCACCATTGCAATCCATCGAAAATCAGCCGGCAAGTTTGATTCAGTCGCTTGGCCACTGTAAAAGTCGTGATTAAAGAACTTTACTACTCAAAATGGTAAGTCTTTATTCTTATTATCTTCAGCGTTGTATTCAAGATGACACATTTTGAGTCGTCGGGCTTGAGATCGAGTTTTTATTTTCAGCAGTCATCAAGTAGCTTAAAAATCACTCAATTTAATTCATTCCTGTTCTGAAAAAGTTGGACAAGCCTTAGGCTCTTCATTCCAGTAAGTGCATGTGCAATACATTTTCCTTTCAATCATTATTCTAATCATCAAATAGTCATGAGACTTTCGTTAAAGAATTACCGAGGGGACTATTATGTATATGTATGTTAAATTTAAAGAGACGCGTGCTAAACTGTGAATGTCTCTGCGAACGATTAATTCATTATTGCATTAAGTATGAACTGTCTTTCATTTTTCCAATGATTTGAATTTGAATTTTATATGAAATAAAAGTAGCCTAATTTAGAAACCCAATGTGTTTTAGAGTGTAAGCATTTTAGTGTATTTAGTGATTTTACTGTTTCTAATGTATTTTAAAACTTGTCTACATGTACAATTCAACTAGCAATTAGTTTGAATAGGGCTATTGAATCACTTGACACGTTTATCTTCACTGCATTTACTTAACCTCTGACTTTGCTTATAAAAATGAAATAATGTTATTGATTTAATAAGACAACATCGGGGACCTTACCATCTCTAAAGACAAATTTGTATATTTTATTTGTCTGTTCCTAAAATATCACATTCACGTATAGAATCCAACGTAAATATCCCAACTTTATTGGTTTAAAAGTCTTCATGAAATTACAGAAGACAAGATATTGCGAAGAAAATAGTGGTTCATTTTTAAACGTGGAGGTTTAATATTTGGTTTATTTGTGTCATGTTAAAAGCTGAACTAATGATTATTCGTGTTTATCTATAGATGTATGATTTCATTACATCCTTTGTTTTTAAGTCTTTGACACTTTGTATTTTATTGCATGTTGTAAACCTTTCGACATAAGCAAATAACAGAAAAATGAATTGTAAACTTTTTTCTTCGATCAAAAATTCAAAGCATGAAAGAAACGTCAAAGATCAATTCTGTGGAGTTTCCCCTTTACTTAAACTTAAATCTTTGCCATCGAATTAACGTGAATTAAAATCGATGGACCGATGGTACTGTATATTACGTATCTTTACACACTAGGAATTAAAGGTGCGCACAAGGTGCAACTTTGCTGAAAAAGGTGCAGAGCCATTTCCACCGCGGTATTCGAGCAAATTTGCACCTTTCACGATTATGCGCTTGCCCTACTGCGTGGGCGGATGCCATTTGCACCTTTTAGATGCAGTTTTTGCATCTAGTAGGCCGTTTTTGTAACATATTCAAATTCCACGCATACTTTTTAAACAAAGGTTGTCCTTGACGAAAGCTTGCACGAGGCTTGTCCGACATAGCAACAAGTAATATATGCAAACTGGATTCCAGCAATTGAAGTTCATTTAAAAAAAAAACAGGTCAGTGGAATAGCTCGTCTCTAAGATCCCGGGAATGAAACAAAGGCCTATTAGTGCAAGTTTGCACCTTAAAGATTAGAAAATAATACTTCATCTTTAACATAGATTTATCAGGTACAAGTAGCCTATAGCAACGGCTTGATGGCGTTGTCTTAGAGCGTCCGCCTCACGTCCGAAACGTCTCGGGTTCGAACCCCAGTCGGTTGGAGTTGGAGTTATTATTTCTGCGTGTTTTTAATTCCCAAATACGACTTCACCTTTTCTTTCTTATTAAATTCTGAAGAAAAAAATATAATTAAATGTACTTGTAAATTGTGATCATAATTTGCGCGTTAAAAAATATATATGATATTGGTGGATAACATATAATAAGCATGCAAACAATGCTTGAACCCACTACCCTTAGATTGGGTGACAAGCGATCTACCGCTCAGCCACGACACCTCCACGTGGAATACGTAGTATTCATATATTAGCCTATAATTTTAAATTGAATAGACCTAACCCCAAATTACGCGGGGCACTGTCATTACAAGGTGAATACCGTGCTCGTAAAAAACACGATTTTTCACGAACAGGCGATTTACACACGTACAGCTAGTGAAAAGGGTATCAAAATCGCAAAAAGCAGGTAAATGTGGCTTAGGCTATACTTTTACAAGAGCTTGGTTGCATGTATTGTTTAGGGTTGGTAAAACATGTTTAGCATATTCTGAGATCACTGGGATAAGTACTTGTTTAGGGTCCATATTGAAAGTCCATGTACGAGCAAGGTGTTCACCTTGTTATGACAGTGATCTCTCCCTCCCCCCCCCCCACCCCCGTTAAGTTCAGTTCTGGACAAAATTAGCCTGCTCGGCGGTTGAGCGGCGAGTTTTCAGCCGAAGTCGCCCGGGCACCGCAGGGATTTATTATAGCATCGCTCAGCCGCCGCTAAAGTTTGCGGAATTCAAATACTGACGGCGCCTAGCGTGCCCACATATAGTATTTTACTCGCCGTCCAAAATTCAGTTGGTGCCCGGGGCGGTCGCCCAATCACCGCTCGGGGACCGACCTATATTGAACGGTCGCCGTCGAACGATCTGTATGATCTACATTAAAAATCGGAACGCTATATGCCTATGGTTGCCGAGCGGTCAACGCCGCCTTGCCGCGTTTAGAGATCAGTCGGTCGGTCACTGGGAGCATGGAGGTACTGGATCGGAGTGAGTGAGCTCAAACTCTGTCAGCGTGCGGGCGGCATCAGGCTTCGGCACGTGCTCGATTTTCCGCGGGGTTTGCTTGGCAAACAGCTAAAGCGCTCCCGCGAGAGACAACAGCTATATTTTCGTACGAAGTTGTCAAGTAAGCCATATATATATATATATATATATATATTACGGTTTTGATTGAATTAAATGACAAAAACATGATACCAAGTGAGCGGGGGTGGGGGGGTGGGGGAGCTGTTTTTGATAGCCAGAAGGGCAGCCAGTTTTATACCCACGTCGCCAGTAAGAAATTTTCGGTGGAACCCGTCGCGGCGAGCCGACGTTGCGGAACTACAGTGCACTTGCAGAGGCCCCGTCGATCACCTGCTGGCCGCCGGTGACTGGTGGCAGATGGGTCATAAGTCGGCCACTGCCCGGATACCACACGGAGAAGCTCCACCGATTCCGCCCAGTTTTGACCTAAAATCCACCAGCGACCGACGGAAATCTCAGTACAGGTGACTGTTCAGTCATCGTTCAGGCTTTACAACCCGCTCGAATTAAAAAAAATGACAATGATAATAATAATTGAGCATTCACTAAATTCCGGCGGAGACCGAGCGGGCTGCAAATCGGCCGATCATCGCTCTTAATTATTTGTGACCATAGCTTTAGATTATTTTGACGTATTCCATGTTCACTGTCGCCGATGCTCGTAAGCTTCAAGTAACTTATGAACACCAAAATTAATAGTGTCATTTCGTTTGACTACTCTTATACAGGGCTGCCAACCACGGCTGACCCCCCCCCCCACAACACACACACACAACAAATTATATTCATGCATAGTAAAAATCACATTTAACAGGCATAAAAAACATATTTTGGTCAAAAAATTGGTAAATTACACATATTAAGCATGCCTACAAAATTAAAGAAAGACATATTCTGTAAATTAAAAATCATATTTTGTTACGTTTGATGATGGAAAAAGAAAACGACTAAATATCGTTAAAACATATTAGTCGGCAGCTCTACATTTTAGTTTTGTCCTATGTAGGCTTTAGAGATTAGCATGTTTTGTTGAAATGAATGCCTTTCCAATATTTCCATTGATAATGATGAGAAGTGCTCGTGATTCTAGTACGCCAACACTAATGTATTGATGACTGCTATTTTTACAAATTACCCCCCCCCCCTCCGAAAAAGTCAGATACATGTACACTATATTCACCATTATACACAATAATTGCTACGGTGTAAACCTACTTATTTATAGTTCTTTTTATGACCCAGTTATTATTTTGACGTTAATATTAAAACTTGATGCCATTTAATACATGAACTATATATAATACATGTACTTTTCTTATAAACTTGTATGACCTTAACTTTCTGTTTGTTTTTTTAATGATAGATTTCACTTATAATTTTGTGGTCAAGATACTCGAATGATTTCGTTTTCGAGCTGCTATAGCATAGTAAACTTACCTATACTTCACTGTACCTCTTTTTATGTCACTTGTCAATTTTATACCCGAGTGAAACATCACGCAAACACAGCCGCAAACATGTATCCTCTGTAAAGAAAATGAACCATGTTGGCTACTGAAAACACAAGAAATACTAAAAACTTTAGAATTAATGGGGGAAGCCGATAACCTGAATCCTGAAAATATTAATCTAACACAGAAACAATTTACCTTTCCATGTAACAATAAACTAAAGGAAAATTTTGATTTACGATTTACCTCAGACCTTTTTAATAACGGGACAAACGGGGAAGGGAATAAACTAAGAACCTATAGAATATTCAAAACCACAATAAGTGAAGAAAATTATCTAAATATTATCAAAGATAAAAACTTACAAACCAATATATGTAAACTTAGAATAAGTGCCCACAATTTACCAATAGAAAAGGAAAGACACAAAAGAACCAATACAATCCATGCACAATATAGATTCTGTAAAGACTGTAACGATGATACAATAGGTAACGAATTCCATTTGATAATGCAATGCCTAAAATTCATCCAAACTAGAATACCGTTTATAGATAAATTGAAAATAATTAATGTTAACTTTAGCAATCTATACATGAAACTGAAAATTTTAAATATATAATGTCCCTACAAAATGAAAAACTTATCAGAGAATTCACACATTTCCTAAAATCTGTAATTGTTTTCTGTGGTATTTTTTTATTCATAATGTAAATACAGGTATTACATTCGTATCATATGTGTTTGCATGTACAGTGTGTCTCAAAAATAATTGTGCAAGTCACGAGCGCCCTCTCTGGTAATGAGAACAACATATTTGTGACGTGATGCTTACATCACCATCAAGGACATAGTCTTAGTTTTCAATGATGTTTGTTCTGTTCAGTTTGCTTGTTTTAATCCTGAGATATGTCCAGTTAACAACGAAAAGGTAAAATCACAAATGTGCCACTTTTACTACAGTCAATATAGCATCAGACCCTCTTCCTGTAAAAGTGAAACAATTGTGATTCCACCCTTTTGTTGCTTGCAAGATATCTCGAGATCAAAACAAGGAATTTGAACAGAACAAACAGCATTTGAAAGCTTAATCTTTGCCGTTTATGTTGACGTAAACATGTGTCACAGCAGTACATTCTAACTGTCAAAGAGGGCGCTTTTCACTTGTACAATTTTTGAGAAGTGCTGCAACATGTCTCAAAAAATTGTGCAAGTAAAAAGCGCCCTTTTTGGCAACTAGAAAATACTCTTGTGACATGCTGCTTACATCAACGTCACGGGCAAAGTCTCGGCTTTTAAATGTCATTTATTATGTTCAATTTGCTTGTTTTAATCCCGAGATATCTTGTAAACAACAAAAGCGTGGAATCACAATTATGTCACTTTTACAAGGGACTGCAGTAAAAGTGGCACAATTGTAATTTTACCCTTTCTTATTTAAATTAACATATCTCAAGATTAAAACAAGCAAATTGAACAAAACTAACGTTATTTGAAAGCTAAGACTATGTTCTTGACGTTGATGTTAGCATAATGTCACAAAAGTATTTTCTAATTGCCAAAGAAGGCGGTTTTCACTTGCACAATTTTTTTTTGACACACTGTACACGTAACTGTATTATTATCATATCTGTTTGTATTGTACGTCCATCTTTGTGCTCGTAGTTGTTGTTTTTTGTTACCTCTATATGATTTATAATATATATTAATGTGAACAAAATGTCAAACATTATGTTCATTTTGATGAAGTTCAATAAAACATACATACATGATATTGGAATCATAGTGAAAATTTTCAAAAAAATTGATAGTGGGTGCCCTCAAAGAAATTACTGAGGCAAACAATTGTTGGCCATTTAAAAAATCCCAGAGGTGTAATAGATCATCAGCTATATTGAAAAAACAACAACACCGAGCTAGTAAAGGAAACATATACATTGTGTAGTTACCAAACACTAGAAAAGCTCGCGATGGCATGATTGGAAAACGTAAAATGCATCATGCAAGAACTAAATCAGTTGAAACCGTTTGGTAATTGTTTAGAAACTGGTGAACATTCGGCCATGACATTTTCACAGCAGAAACCTTGAACTGTAGGTTCTAGGTTCTACAAAAACGGACTGCCTCCGATCTTGCCGTATCCATTTAAATGAATTACCTTTTGTTTTTAATTGGCCTTAGAAGCCAAATTTTTGACGGATTTGAACGTAAAATGCTGTGTCACTTTTATCTCTTTGTTATTATTATTCTAAATTTTCTAAATGCAGATGTTTCAGTTTCCTTTATAAGACTGAAAATGCTAAATATTTCCAGGGTTGGCTATTTGCCGGGAAATTGAGGTATTCCCGCCCAGGTGGGAAATACTGGGAAATACCGGGAAATGTTGGGAAGTACCCAAGATGAATATAGAGGTACGGAGATATACTAGAAAATACTTGGGAAATACCTGGGCAATACCTGAAAATGTTCAAGAAGTGTATTTCACAGTATTTCCTTGTATTTTCAACTCTTTCTCATTTTCCTGAAACATTTTTGAGGCGGTATTTACCGGTATTTACCACCAGTATTTCCCACTCCGGCCAACCCCGAATATTTCTCACCTTTCCATGGGCAACCCTCTCATACATACTCTCTTTTTTGTCCCGTGTTCCAAGTTATTCATTAAAGTTGTTGGGGAAGAGGGTGTCAGAGAATGTAGGTCCATATTTTCCCCACCCCCATTAAAAAAAAGAACCAAATCGCTTTCCCAGAGTGACGGGCAAGAGAGCCCGCAAGAGAGTTGTGCTTAAGTTTCCGTTTTTGGTGTGTTATGGAAAACTCAGCATCCCCAACTGAAAATAAATCGTTCCTCGACATGAAAGTTAATAGTAACATTAAATCGACGAGAAATATCCTAATTGAAAGAAAATAAAGAACAAAATAAAAACAAATAATTTCACCATGGACGGTAATAACCCTGCTGATCCAAACGATATACTTACAATTCATTTTTTGTTAGCATTGGCCCAAATTTAGCAGATACAATACCCCATACAACACTTCATAAGGGTCTATTCGGAGCTGGGTAAAATGCGTAATAATATTAAACCCGATTTAGCATTTTACAGTAAATCGCGAAATATTATTTTCAAATCATAAACATATTTTTTAAGGGGAACTGCAGTATAATGGTTCAAACATTATATATTTCAAATACAACAGTATGTATTGACAAGATAATACAGTATCTTCCCATCTCTA
>JZLH01S0173220.1:0-11214 GCA_001188425.1 Eucidaris tribuloides | reverse complement strand
AGGGTATTTTCACTTATTTCTAGAGGCATTATTCCTGTGTTCAACTGAGTATTAGGTACTATAATTGTATTGTAATCAGCTATACAGATACTTCTAGAATAACAAAGTAAAGTAAAGTTAATTGGTTTCCGGGTTCATCATCCAGACAAGCTCCCAAATTTTGTAACAAAGCCTTCACAAATCAAAACGAATCACACAAAATAGATTCTGAAGTTTACTCAAAAGAATTTTCACACAATATTACTACAAAGACAATTTTTGTGCCTGTTTGCCAGATATTTCCGGAAATTGCCATCTTTTTGAAAAATCCAGAAATCTGGTAATTTCTGGAAAAGTGGCATCTCTATATTATTCAAATTCTAGATAATTACTAGCCTACACAAGTAGCCTAAGAGCTACAGTGATGTTTTGTTGTGCTTTTGGAAGCCTGCAAAACGGATCATATCACTAAGGAGTTTTGTCAACCAAAATCTGAAAATCCGGATTGATGCGTAAAGTATTTACCTTGGCATGGAATAGCCATTCACCTGCACCGTACCCTGGGAGGGCAGATTGTCGGTGGGGATACTGGGAACATGGCTGCCAAACTTCTTGGGGTCCATCTCCACGTTACTTAACTTCTTGTGATCCATCCATGAAGGCAGGACATACTCATACAGACCCTAAGTGGGAGATCACGGAAACATAGTTAACCCTATTTTAACTGGGCTATTTCAGACCAGGTTTTTACTGGGGGGGGGGGGTCAATTTGATCCCCCCCTTCAGATCTCGGCCGCCGATTGCGCGATCGCCGCAAAAATTTGCATGCACATAGAGACGGATGTAAACTACACGACTGTATAGTAAAATTTTCAAAAAATTTTATTTTTTTCTATTTTTTTTAAGTAATTAATATGCAAATAAGGTGTATGAAATTTTGTTTCACCTATAACTCACTTACAATAGCTAGTAGAAAATGCAGATGTTTGTGTGAATAATTCATTTTGACATTGCTAACAATTATCTACAAAAAAATTTGCCAAATTGGAATTAATTTCTTATGCATTTTATTGTTTTGTGAATTTCTTATGTATTTCTTTGTTTTTTTAACCTTTTGTTTTCTATTGTTTTTCGATGAACTTTGTTGGGGACACTTTTGCAATCATAAACAGAATAGAATTAATTCATTTCAACCAGTAAATGCAAAACTAATCATACATTTATGATTTTTGGCTGAAAACACAATTTCCATTGATTTTGTACACGAAATCACGTTTTTGAGCAATTTTGGGGTTGACATGCACGTATAAAAAGTCACGCAGCGTCGTAATGGTACGTCCGATTTTCGCAAAAATGGTCTCAAAAGATGCGCAAGACTTGAAAGTAAAAAGTCAGTGAGTGACGCGATCAAAACATTTTGCGCGGCGGCATGGTCATGAAATATGAGGGGGGTCAAATTGACCCCCCCCCCCCAGTTAATATAGGGTTAAAGGTCAGATTGAGTGCTGCAGAACAACATGATTTTAATATCAACTGATTTGAAATCATCCATGAACAAATGGTATTCTGAAAATGTCAATTTAGTACAGAAGAGAGTAGTTGAAAACAATAAAACAATTCATTTTTAACAATACTTCAACATAAGTCATCATGCTGAGAAAGTACTTTCACGGACAATGTAAATTGTGAATATTCCAACACGGGAGCCAGTGACAGAATATTCACCACTTTGAACTCCCAGTACTACAAATGTTAACAACATTTGAAAAGGATTATTCGCATACTATAACAACAACATAATACGCTTTCACCGGGAAACAAATTGAATTTTTTTTTTAACTATCACCAGTACCCCAGTTTATCATTAAATTTGCACAAAAATGAAAATGCAAAGACAAGTTTGAGGTATATGTAGATATTTATTTAAGAAAGGTTGATGTGCAACAAAGTAAAAGTGATGAGGATTGATCCTTACCTCCTTTCCACCATCTCGTCCGTACCCACTGTGCCGATAGCCTCCAAACCCAGCCGCTGCGTCAAACATGTTGTGTCCGTTGACCCAGATGGCACCAGCTTTGATGCTTAGCGCCACCTCAAGAGCAAGACTAACGTTCTCGGTCCAGACGCTTCCCGCGAGACCGTAGTTGGAATTATTGGCGATCGCCACAGCTTCTTTGGCCGTACGGAAGGGTAAGACGGTGAGGACCGGTCCAAAAATCTTTGGAAGGAAAGGGGAGAAATGGAATTAAACAAGAACATCACTGAAGGTGATTAATACCCACGCACCACAGGGATGGCCTTAGGTGTTGTTACCATGGCAACATAAGTCTCCCAGCACATTGAAAACATGTGTCTTACACATTTTCATCAACACATTAGAGGTAAAGACATTGGGGGTGATCCTAAACTTTGGGTCAAACTATTCTAGAATCAAATAAACTGTGCAAGGATTCTACTGTGAAAATCTAGTAGTCAAAAGTTGACTCATCCTAAAGTTACTTCCATTAGTATGTCCAAATCTATTGTGTAGCTCTCTATGGCATCTTATTCTATCAGGCCCTGAGAGAAACAAAATGCTAGTATGTTCAAGCTTGATTTGGCTTAAGTAAACAAATTCAAGGAAATCTTCCAGCCAGAAGATGTACTCCAGCTGGTATATCCATTGTATATCTTTCAACCAGTTTGGTTCGAGAGGCATTTTTTATTTCTCCCAATCATGTCACCGCCCTTTAATATGCATGTCAAATTTCATCAACACTGCTTCAAACATGAGGAAGTAGTTCAATCCACAATATTTTCCGCTGATTTACTACTAAATATGCCGCTATAGCAGGGATCGACACTAGCACTTGCCCGCTTGCCCGGGGCAAGTAAAATGTCATGTCGGGCAAGTAAAATATCAAAATGTTAAAATTTACTTGCCCGATCGGGCAAGTTAAATTCTAATCACCCCGGGGAAAAAAATTCGCTTGCATATTTGCTGTATCAAGCTCCGAAATTGCGTTCCTATTTGTGATAACAGAACGCGGGCACGAGCAATCATCGGCCACACATCCGCTCCCGTCCCTTGCTTGCTGGGCCGCAATTCTCTCTAGCTAGCTCTTCTCAAATAAAAGATCCAAGCAACATCGTACACGTGTGCTTACCTTTGCTTGCACGTGCGCGCATTCGCCAAGCTCCGCACGATTGCCTATCTCACATCTTTCTCAGCTACCGGCCGGCGGCAGAATGAATGCAAGGCATTGCAAGGCAATGCAAGGCAAGGCATTGCATACACTCTGTGCACAGAGAGAGGTAGAGTGTCTGAGAGAGGTAGAGTGTCTGGCAAAAATAGTCTGACTACGGACTGTTCGCCACTCTTACCAAACCCAACAACAACAACTGTAGTCCCACTCATTGAAATGCGTGTGTGCAGCTGAAGACGGTACATTATACAAACGCGAATCCGAAGTTAATCTCAAAATTAATGAAATGGCCATGAAGATGAAGGAAAGGGGTATATGTTTGGTGGGTTTAGAATACCTTCGACGGGAAAATATAAGTAATTTTTTTTTCCAAACTCGATATTTATCGTAGCTGTGAGCTGCCTTGACCTTAACAGAGTGACGGCTCCGTCCGTCATGTCCGTGGAAACCGTGCATCGGCGGAGCTGAATGGGTATGAAAAATCTTGCCCATCAACTGTTCAACACTCTGCTACTTGTAAGGTTACCTATAAAACATAAATTTTACTAGATTTACTGGAAAACATTAACAGTGAAGATGGAATTTGGCCTCCAAAAATAGCTCCAAGCCTCCAACGAACTGGCGAACTGGTGAAGCCGAAGTACTCGGCCATTAGCCAGGTCAGTGACAGTGTAATGAAATAACCTTGCCAGTCTGAACACAATGTTTCAAATCAGTTGTGGACCACCCTGAGTTCATAGTGGGTCAAGAGCTTTTGACCCGTTTGGTATTTGATAGCCAGCCTTCAAATAAGTTTTGATCTAACTTAGGTCTACAGTCAACCTCGCATTAGTCGAAGTCAGATATATCGAATAATCATTTAAGTCGACGGAAATAAAAAGTCCTGATTTTTCCCCATAGACTTATGTGTATTATTTATTTGCTTAAATCGAATTCTCTAAGTCGAATAATCGAATTTCTCGATGTTAATTGCCAGCACATTGGCAGCAAAACACATGTTATCGACACCGGATTAGTCGATTTCAACAAGAGTGCGTATTCAATCACTGTCAAAGTACCAAATGCCTTTTGACGCATTTCTTTTTTATCTCTCTCTCTAATATTACGAGCACTGACTTCAGCCATGGACCTACAACGTTTCAGCCACCTTGCCTAAGCGATTTACACAGTCAAACGCCTCAGCGTGTAGCCTAAGGTCACCGTGCACTATGCGATTTTCGGTCGCGCGACTGCCAACTTTGATTGCGAAATAAATCAGCATGTACGAATTTTGGATCTAAAGTCGGCAGTCGTGCGACTGAAAATCATGTAGTGTGCGGTGGCGAATCCATACACACACACACGACCACACGTGCAAGAGATAAGACACCTGCACATGATTGTCAGTATAGGCCCCCAACATGAATTTACCACGTGCGATTTCCTGTCTCTGCGCGTGCGCCAAGACTAGAAGGCGCTAGGTATAGGCGGTGTACATGTGTAGAAAATCCTGTTACTGTAAAGGGGGGTTTCCCCCATAGAGGGTTTTCCCCACTACGTAATGTACTGTAGTGTAGATAGCGTTCAGTGGTGTCCCTTACTTCCGCATGGCAATCAAGATTAGCTATCGCTGATTGGTCAGTCATTCGTGGGTGGGCGCACACGTCACTGCACAGGCAGCTGTTCATATCCCATTCACACAACTTGCTCTATCTCACATCTTGAATGCCATTCACATCACACTTAATCCGGTACTGCTCCGAGCTTAACCACCAATAATACTACACACGCACACAGTAAAGGGAGTATTCACACAAATACAAGAGCCTCTACGGTCGAGTATGAAGGTGCATTGCGTTCAATCTTTCATTCTTTACACGTCTGCCAGTCGCTGAGTTTTCCACTGGGTCTGCTTCATTTGTTGTCGTTTATAAAGACGTTGGAAGTGTCGTGTCGACCTACATTTTCAACTGTGCTGTTAGACACTTCAGTGACTTTTTTTAGCTAGTCAAGTCAACTTGCAAAACCATTAAAAGATTACAATTCTAGTGGTAAAATATGTTATTTCATTTGTGTAGTCCCATCCATATGCATGTTTTTATTATGTACTGATAGCGAGCAAATGTTGTAATGTGGTTTGCCTGTGCATTACGTACATTGTACATAATTGAGAATTTGCCAAATTCCCTCACTTAACATTTTACTTTGTTGTTGTTGTTTGCGATTGTACCTGCACCAATTAGATGTATATTTTGACAGCTGTAGCCTGTAGTGCCCACATGATTTGGGGAGGATTCATTCATACCCTGGATCACAATGGATATTTTTTCCATTTGTAGCTCATGGGACATTGTGATACATGTCATGAATTTGTAGTGTAGACGCACCCTTTGCCCAAATCAGACGATGTCATTGTTTCTAATTTTCCGCTCCCTCCCCATATTTATCTGTCATCGTCAACCCCAGGAGACATCAGTACAAGACACAGCATTATTAAAGGACACTGTCTCATTTTGGGAGTCTGTCTTGATATTTAAAAGAGTGCATGCTTACATTAGTTTAGAGTTAACATGTTTTTGATAGAGTGAAATAAATGTTTGGTTTAAAGGGACTGACTTCTTTAAAGTGTATCTATATAGCCTATATGGAAACTTAAAGGAAAGCAAAATCTGAAGGGCTGCTTTTAACACCGAACCCCTTCCCCCTTCCCCCTTACATACACTTCACAGTTTTCATTTTAATTTTTTTTTACAAAAAAATTTAATCATATTAAAGGTTTTTATAAAATTGTTTTGTTAAAGCATGGAGCATCCATTGTTGACGCAATCACATCAACAAGTGAATTTTATGAGAAACATCAATACTTGAATGATGAGATTCAAACAAAATTTGAATCACTTGTTTTGAAGTTATATTAATTTCAGAATCATGTTCGAAAATTAATATTGTTTTGACAATGCAAAATACTTCAGGCACATTAGTCAAATTTAGTTTTCCCTTTATAGTTTGAACTGGAATGAAGTTTAATCTACTATTTTGATGGACATGTGCAGTTCCCTTTAACTACCACTCACCATTCAGGGGGCCGGCGGAATGGTGAGGGTGGTGGGTGGTGGGTGTGAACTGAATTAAATCCGATTACATAAACCAGAGAGATGATACAAGCTGCATCCTCAGCATACCATCATTCCCAAATAACCACACCATCACTTGTTCTCACACAATTCGGTTCGCACACACACAATTATCATGGCTACGAAAAGAAAATTATCAACGAAAAGTTACGACGAAAAATACGAAATTATCAAGTTCGTCGATGAACACCCGACAATGAAGAGGAAAGATGTGGCGGTCAAGTTCAATGTGAAACCCAACACTCTTTCTGACATAGTAAAGAACAGAGATAAAATAATTGCCGCAGTAGAAAATCCAACGGATGTGAGGAAGGGGAACTTAAAGAGACGAAAAAATGTGACATTTGACGATGTGGATGCAGCCCTACTCCTGTGGTTTCGACAAAAGGAGTCTTTGCCGGACTTGCGTTTGGATGGGGAAATGTTGCTGACGAAAGCTAAGCACTTCTCAGAAGAATTTGGATATGACACTACACCAAGCATGAGTTGGATCGACCGTTTCAAAAAGCGACATGGCATTGGCCGTATTCAGAAGGCAGGGGAGGCCGCTGGTGTGGACAATGAGGTGGTTAATGAGTGGCGAGATGGGAAACTAAAAGACATTCTCGAACGATATGATCCTGCTGACATCTATAATTGTGATGAGACGGGCATCTTATGGCAGATGTTGCCTGAAAAGTCGCTAGGATTCATCGGCCAGGCATATCATGGGGCCAAGCAGGCAAAAACCAGAATAACTGCTCTTGTTTGTGCCAACATGGATGGGAGCGACAAACTACCACTCTTTGTCATCGGCAAAAGTAAAAATCCTAGGGCATTTTAAAATGTCCGAACACTCCCCGTGGAGTATGTGGCCAATAAGAAGGCGTGGATGAACGGCGCACTTTTTGAAAACTGGCTACGAAAACTTGACTCAAAAATGGGAAGGCAGGGCCGTAAAATTGCCATGATTGTTGACAACTGCCCAACACATCCACACATCGAAATGGAGAATGTTGAACTTGTGTTTCTCCCACCAAACACAACAAGTGTCACGCAGCCAATGGATGGAGGAATCATTCGAAATCTGAAGTTGCACTATCGACACATTCTTGCGTCACGTCGTCTTGCAGCAGCCGAAACTGCGGCTGACTGTCCATTCAAATGGAACTTACTTGATGCAATCCTTGCCCTGAAAGCTGCCTGGAGAAAAGTGACATCCGTAACTATCTCCAACGTCTACAGGAAAGTGGGTTTCGTTGTGCCAACAGATGGAGATGACGTCCAAGTGCCCCCAGCCAATGAGCGGGAAAATGAACAACAGCCCGAAATCATCGATGACCCCGAGATTAACAGGGACTTTGGTAACATTTGGGAGCGTCTGAATGATCTTTTCGAGGGAATTCCAACAATCCAAGAGTACATTGCAATAGATGACGATGATGTGTGTCATGAAGTGCTGACGGATGAAGCAATTGTAGCATCTGTCCATAATGCCCACGATGATGAGCCAGAGGATGAGTCAGTGGAGGATAGCACCGTCGATCCGCCGAGTATAACACAAACTTTCGATGCAGTGGACACAATCCGCCGATACAATCTTGCCCATGAATGTTCAGAAGAATTTAACACATTTCAGGACCGTTATGAATCTTTTCTCATGAAGGAACTTAAGGAGCACTCGAAACAAACAGTTATCACGGACTACTTTCACTAACTACATGTACATGTATGCACACAAAACACTTTGGAAGCATTTCTATGTACTGACTTTGTTGGTTTCTTTTCTATGTACATGAATGTACATACATGTACAGTTTACATGCTAACAGCTATAGATGTGGTAAATAACTACACGTATGATTAATGCTTGTGTTGGTTGTAAATTAAAATACGCTGTAACATAAAACATACCAGGTGTCTTTTATAATGTTTTTTAATCATCAAAAAACATGTTCATTTTTCTACTAAACATACAGCAGGTTTGATTTAAGAAACTACACGTGATATCAATAATACGCTCGAGTTGTATGAGTGTGAATAAAAAGAAAACAATTGGTTTTGTTAATGTTTTACAACAGAAATACATGTATTCAAGAAAATTAGTAATTTGATATACTCGGGTCATTGTACATGTACGTGTATCTGTATTTTGTATTGTGGTTTAATAAGCAAACCAAAATAATGATATGAAGCACAAGGAAATCAAACGAAAATGATTGATGTCAATGGCTTATAGTTAATTAAATCTGCAAAGACAATTAGTCAATATACAAATAATCTAAAAATTGATTATCTTTCGCAAGTGCTTGTACGGTCTACAGACATTCATGTGGACCTTATGTGTCAAATTGTATTCCTTTGCGGGCATATCCCGTTACTCTTAAACCCGGAATTAAAGCCCAAGTTTAGTTTTGGGGGTTTTGTTTTTATTTGAAAGCTTTATGCCCCAAAGTCATAACCCTGCAATGTCTTTATTTTTTGTATTAATTAATTAATAATCTCAGGGTCCCCCCCGGAGATTTTTCATTAATTAAAAAAAATAAAGACATTAAAAATCTATTATTGCATGGTTTGGGGCATAAAGCTGTTAAATAAACAAAAAATCCCCCAAACTAAACTTGAGCTTTAAACTTTCGATAATCAAAGTGTTTTGTTTTGTTTCTTTTGGTTGTCCACGAAGGCACGTTTTCCTTGGAATAATTGTTCAATAAATGACCACAAGCATGGCAGTGATATTGGTGACCATACGACCGAGTCTCTTGATTGAAGTAATTTATCTGTGTGTGTGTGTGTGTGTGTGTGTGTGTGTGTGTTGTGTGTGTGTGTGTGTGTGTGTGTGTGTGTGTGTGTGTGTGTGTGTGTGTGTGTGTGTGTGTGTGTGTGTGTGTGTGTGTGTGTGTGTGTGTGTGTGTGTGTGTGTGTGTGTGTGTGTTTGGGGGGGGGAGGTTGTGCATTTCTGACACCCTTAGCTTCCCAAATTACGATTTGGTTCGCTATTTTTAGTCCCCTAGTTATCATTTGGCTCGATATACAGTGTACCACTGAATTTTTTTGGAGGGAAATCCCGTGGTGTGAATGTTTCGTCGCCGTGATATAACCTCTGCACGTCAGTAAAACTGGCGGGGAAGGAGATCGATAGTTCATCGTCTTTTTTTCCTTACCAACGTATAGTCTACACTACATTGTCAATTCAGGTAGGTTTAAATACTCATGAATGAATAATTACATGAATGTGTTCCTGAATGTGCGTACATGTCAGTGCTGTTGTCGCCATGCCAATACGGGTCAATGTCCGTATAAAGAAAATCAACAACAATGGGAATTGACGTTAGTTACATTTCCGTAGGTAAAGTTCACGGTCAAATACACGTACAGCCTACAGGTGTTGATTAATATGAAAGTTAACATGTGGGACTACATACATCGTCGTAAGCCTGAGCATAATGACGGATCAATTTTTCATTCATGGTTTTATTGGTATGTGAATAAAAGGCCCGACAATAAGACATAAAAAGACTGGAGACAACGGCACAGTACATGTAGACGATATGTACATGTATTTCAGATGCTATAGATAGTTTAAATGTTTATGAAATTCCCGTACGTCAAAGAAAACTTGGCGTTCACGCAAGTCGAATTCTCGTCGGCTTACGCATAACTCGAATATCGCCTATGTCGACGCGTTTTACTCAGTCCCGAGTGATTCGACTAATGCGAGGTTGACTGTATTTTTCTTCTGTGTAGAGAGCATATAGATAGGGCCTTTATTTATATAAATTCAATATAGTTTTGTGTTATCATTTAGGCTACATGCAGTGGTGTAACAGGTGCCTGTTATGGGGGGGGGGGGAGGGGGCAGTGCCAAAAAATGAACTCCAAAATGTGCCTCTTTCCTTCCATTTTCCTGGTGTTTGGTGGATTTTTCCGCTGACATTTTTTTCAAGTTCATTTTTACTTTTAAATTCATCTTACCTTTGGCAACAGACTCCAGTGCCATTAAAAAAGCCTTAATGGTGAGTCAATCAGTGAGAAATGATAATTATAATAATTGTTAATGTTTTTTATTGTTTTTTCGGGCAAGTAAATTTGTCTTTCGGGCAAGTAAAATTCTAAAATGTGATAATTTACTTGCCCAAAGGGCAAGTAAAAAAAAATGTTAGTGTGGAGCCCTGGTTATAGGCAAGGCAGTTTCTGACACATTCAAATGTATCTTGCACATCTTCATCCCAACAACAATGTGTGTGCCAAATTTCATGAGCATTGCTCAGAAACTGAAAACGTACTTTGATGTGCAAGATTTACAACAGAACATGCAACTACCTAACTGACCAACTACACGACCAAACAAAGGTATAGAAAAGTTATAGGTATATGAATGTCCATATTTTTCCATTACACACAAAAAATTCAATCCATCAGTTAGCTAGTCAGTCAATCAATCAGCCAGTCAATCGATTGATCAATCAATTAATCAATCAATTAATCAGTATTTGTTTTACCTCTTCCATGACAACCCGTGATGATGTCTGGACATTAGTAATCACCGTTGGAGGGTAGTAACAGCCATGCTTGGGGACACATTCACGATTCTGAATGATCTGTGTAGGAAAAACAGAAAATACAAGACAATGGTCAATTCTGGCTACAGTACATGTGCATCACCATATATTATATGTAATGTGAGTGCAGTATTGGTGAAATAAATTGACTGATGACCCAAATGTATGTATTTATTTATATTTATGATGGAAATGAAAATCAAATCACTTCAAATCAAACCAAACCAAATCAATTCAAACTAAATCAATGCACATCATGTCACTGCCTAATCTAGATTCCAGGTACTGTTCCTATACAAGGCAAACGCCAAGCGTTGTCTCGCCTGCATATTGCAGTCATGAAGAGACTGCATGTCAAAACTGAATTTGGTGATTCCACGGCCTAGCTATAGAAAG
>JZLH01S0173215.1:4421-21086 GCA_001188425.1 Eucidaris tribuloides | reverse complement strand
CTGTATATATATTTGAGATGATTTATCAATAAAACTGAATTTGAATTTGAAAAAAAATATTTTTGAAATATGTTTGCTATTGACTAAAGATAAATTATACAATGGTCTTCAAAAATAATAAACTATATAATGGTCTTCTAAAGTGTGACGAAAAAGGTGCGGGATGTACATGTACGTATTTCATTTGGAAGCAGAAAATATCGAAAATGGTTTAAATCCACGCCATGTGCATTTTATCTTGAATATCCTTTACAACGGGAGGGGTAGGTTACATTGTGATATCTGCTATTTACTCAAGATATGAAACCATTGCGCTGTGAAGCCTTCAGAAATAAGATCACAGGGTACATATATTTCTGAAGTAAAACTATGGTAAAGAGATTACAGCACGTGCATTTTTTGAATAAACACTTTTCAGAAGGTTACATAAAATCTGTTATCTAACGAAGATCTAAAATCATACAATGGTGATCTGAGATGTTATGATACAAGAGCAGGGAGCATTACATATGGGAGCAAAATTTAAAATCAAAGGTTTTCTCACATGTAAATACCCCTATTTGGGGAAGGGGCAACATTGCACAATCTGCTATCTAATGAAGATATGAAACTATAGTATGGCATTCCGAAGTAAGATGAAGAGCAAAGGATACATATTAGATTTTATTTGGGAGTGAAATTTGAAATCCATGGTTATTATTAACCCTGTGTGCATTTTTTCTGTGAATACACCCCCCATTTTTTTGGAGGGGGGCATTACTTTGTAAAATCTGCTACCTACATAAGATATGAAACCACATGATTGCGTTGTGAAGTTAGTGTTACAAACAAAAGCACACGGCACATATTTCATAATAGAAGCAAAGTTTACAGTTTAAAGTCATGATCAACACCACATTCTAAATCATAACCCCCCCCTTCCAGTTTTTTTAAGGGGGTGGGCGTTAAGTTGTAAAATCTACTATTTACTGGAGATTATAATGTATCCAATGATGGTGAAAAGTGTTATGAGTCGAGACCAGAGGATACGTTTGTTATTATGAAGTAGGCACTATGAAAAAAGGTTCAACACATGTGTTTTTGTCCTAATTTTTAATACCGAGTAGGGGGGTTACGTTGTAAAATCTGCTTTCTACTGAAGATATGAAACTATACAACGTTATTCTGAAATGTTACAAAACAAGAGCAGATGACACAGGATAAAATACAACAAATGATATATCATTCATCAGGAAAAGGGAGGAGGAGTAGACCAAAAGGAGATTAATGGGCGTGGTAAGGGAGGATAATTGTTGCGACAGAATACACAGCACAGAATACAGCGTGGTGGAGAGACTGTATTTGCTGTGGCGACCCCTAATTGTGGGAGCGGCCAAAAGAGATAAAAGAAAAATAATAGAAAACCATACCAAATCCTTGCTTGTCACTCCTCTTCCCATGGGCTGCCCAATCTCCATTCTGGTGGTGATCTTGATGATACCAGGGTTGGACGTATAGACCTGCGAGAAGCCAAAATAAGCTAGTTCGTAATAAGCAGATGCCACATGTCACATAAAACTCCACCGTACCATAATCAGACCCACCAATTTTTCTGATTGAAAAATGGGGAGGATTTCTCTCAAAAATAGGACAAAAAATACCATTTCCAATAGGAGTGTATAATAAAATTGTTAAGAAAGATAGGAAAATCATATCGAAACAAGAACTGGGAATGGTCAAAATTCAGATTCTTTCCTCCAAATTCAGAACGTTGAGGTCTGTATAACGGTTGCCACTCTTGTTTACTGCTGTGCTATACTGCTTTGAAGGTTGATTGTTTCTCCAGTTTAGGCATCTGGAGCAGCTATGTCGTGGTGGAATTAAATTTTAGTGTAACCTTCTTGTTGAGAAGCATATCTTTACCTGTACTTTCCTGAATGTATACATACTCCGCATACGCGTAACGCGGGGGGGGGTATTGGTGTTCCAAGACACCCCTATTTGCCCGTAAGGGGGTGTTAACACCCCAAAACCACTCCCTTTCCCGTAATCACAGCCCTTTTTTCATGATATACCCCCTTTTTTCGTCAAAGAGGGGGTGTTGAAATGTGAAAAACCCTGAAAACATGAACTCAATCTTGATGTTTTCTTGGATTCTTGGAATGACATTTTTTCCGGTCATCACCACCCTCCTGCCCCCCCCGGTGCGAGTTTTCGGAGGGCTGGCGTGACCGAGAAAATTTGGAACCTTGGATTGACAAAAAAATCGTCACTACCCCCCCCCCCTCATCCCTCAGAGCGAGTTTTCGGCGGCTCGCGTGACCGAGAAAAATGTTGAACCTAGGATTTGGCCGCGGATGAACACCCCCCCCCTTGGCAAAATCCTGCGTACGCCTATGATCTCCTGTATACATAACTTATCACATTTTTGAGTGTGTATGGTACAAACTGTACAAATAACCTATCTCCTGCACAAGTCATGAGCAAATTGCACTTATGAACTGACTTAAAGCTGCATTTGGTTTCGAATGACTTGTCGAGATAAGTCCATTACGACTCGGCATCAAAGAATTACAATGTGAATGTGAAGCAAAGTTATAGAAAAAGCAATTCAATTTGAGGTGGTCCTGAAACGACTGCGTACGTATCACTAGGTAATTCTTACAAACCTTGATTGATCTAAATTCACTCATTGATTTGGAAAAGGGGTAAAAATACGAAAATTTCACGGACAATAGATGACGTACGAAGAGCAATTTAAAAAGTTGTACAGCAATCATTTCATTCTTTGAATTTTGTTAACACAAACCACGGGTCATTTTCTTTCATAAAACCTACGCCTATGAACATGATTTTGATCACTGATTTAGTTTCAAAAGGAGTGGTTTCAATAGAGGCGATTTATAAACAGCGGAATACACTGACATGAAGTATGATCTTTCTTTTTACATCTTTTTTTTAGAGAGAGAAAAAAGTGAGAATTTTGCCTATATGCGGTACGATAGCATGTCTACCAATCAACTTACATTTATCTACCCGTAAGTGATGTAAATTAAATTTATGTTTCTCAGCCCCTGACATCATGAAATGCGATATTCTGTGTGAGAAACCAATCACGCATACTCCGTTCTACAGTGCGTCCCAGAAAAAACAGAACCCTAAAACAAAGGCTTATTGTGCGGAAGCAATGAGGCGTGTGATTGAAAAAAACCATTCAAAATAAACTTTTACTTGTGCTCTTTGATTGATACATTAAGCAAACTTATTCATTCATGCATGTCTGAGTAACATGACTTTGAAATGTTAATGTCAAAAACCATTTGCTACACCTCTTGCCTTTGACACTGAGTACACCATTATCCATTTCTTTCTTTTCCTAATGTGCTCAGTACAAAAGGTAAAAAGTGTAGCAGATGGTTTTTCACATTAAATTTTCAAAGTGATTGTACTCAAAGATGCATGAATGAATACGTTGGCTTAATGTATCATTTAAAAGAGCACAAGTGAAAGTTTATTTTGAACATGCTTTTAAATCCTACGCCTCATTGCTTCTACACAATAAGCCCTTGTTTTAGGGTTCTGGGTGTTTTTTTTTCTCGAACGCACTGTAATTCTCTTACCATAATTTGACTATGTTGCCATGGCTCTGGCACAACAGCAGCCGTCAATGTAATATTACTTCCAATGTCGATATAAAATTCTTCACCGTCGAAATCACCAGAGAACATCTGCAACGGAAATATGAACTAATGAAATATATTTCTGTGCAGTTTCACACAACTATACTTCTTTTAAGACGCTTATGTGGTTATGCTTATACATGTATTTTGACATTTGTAATTGTAATTTACAAGAGTGAGAATGCGATTCGTGAATATCAGCAGTAACAAAGGGTATGTGTGTTTGTCCATGAGATTACGTTCTCATTCAACGTCGTACGAAAACATATCACATTAAACAAAAAAATCTTTACACTTTATTTATAATAAAAGCATTTAGGACAATCGTCTACGTATTGAATTACTGAGGATAGAAATATGTAACGTGCTGAGGTCACAAACTCTCGTATCTCTTACATCTTAAACGTTCATGAAAGCCCAAAACATAGCTGCCTTAACAAGTAATAAATTGGATGGTCGTCATTTTGTCCGCGGTGACAGTGGCTCTATTATTGAGAATTAAACTATAAAATTTAGAAGAAACAAAATTTGGTTATCGAACTAAAAGAGAAAAAAACTCAACATTTTTGCTATAGATATACGAAGTTATGTCAGTCTAGCAAATATTACACACTCATAAAACAGTATCGTACATCATCACTGTACCACAAATGCATAACTGCCAACCCCGGTGAAAATTTGAAAGAAGGAATATTCTTATAATAATATCCTGAGCATTACCATAGGCAAATATTTTCAAAAGCAGGGACATGATCCCACACCGTGGGATCATTTTTTGGCCAAAAAGTGGGGCAGTCCTATAAAAAAGAGACATTTGGCAGGTCTGGAAATATAAGGAAGATTGCACTTACAGAGCAACTTGGATATTCCGGAGCCTGGGCGAGAATTTCACTTGGATAGACGGTCTGCATCTGAAGATCAACCAGTGCCTCTTCTTCTTCCTCCTCACCATGTTCATCACCATGACCATCACCATCACCACCACCATGACCGTCTTCATCTTCATCACCATGATCATCACCTTCTTCTTCACCGTGATGGTCTTCATCCTCTTCTTCTTCTTCATCACCATGATGGTCTTCATCCTCTTCTTCTTCTTCTTCACCATGATGGTCTTCCTCCTCCTCTTCTTCTTCTTCACCATGATGTTCTTCCTTCCCTTCTTCTTCCTCTTCACCATGATGTTCTTCTTCTTCCTCCTCTTCCTCTTCACCATGGTGCTCTTCCTCCTCCTCTTCTTCTTCTTCACCATGATGATCTTCGTCCTCTTCTTCTTCCTCTTCACCATGATGGTCTTCGTCTTCCTCTTCTTCATCTTCATCATGATGTTCTTCTTCCTCACCATGGTCGTCATCTGCAAAAAAAGGTGAATTACGGAAAATGAAAAGACTTGCTATCATGTAGTCTCTTATCACAGTTTGTCAATGATTTTGACAATGTTAAACAGTGTTTTGCACGTTATGAAATAGAATAGAATAAAAATTTAAAATTAAACTTGAAAACACCTGCCAACCCTGAAACCTACATATTTCATATATTTCTTACAATCTCAAAAATACAGACACATGGTTTAAAACAAAGTGTTTTCTTTTGCCAAAACTAGGGACAGTCTTCCTCAAAAGACGAACAGTTGGTAGGTCTGTCTTCAACAACTCCATCATCATGTTCCTCACCTTCATCTTCATCTCCGTGGTCGTCTTCGTCTCCGTGGTCTTCGTCCTCGATACCACTCGTTTCGATAAAATGTGCTCGCGGGGTCCTGACGAGGAGATTACCGTCATCATCGAAATTAATCACAGACAACTGGTGCAAGGACTCTAGGACGAGCTGCCAAGAAATACACAAATAAACAAAATGTTTAATATTCCCACCTTTTTGCTTCTGACGCAAGGACGAGCTGCAACCAAATTCACAAATAAACAGAATGATGAACCCGTTGCAAACAAGACTCTGTGATTCCCATAGAGTTAAAACATGACATAATCCGTCTTATTGTAGCCATCACGTTAATTTCCCACCTTTTTGCTCCTGATGCAAGAGCGAGTTGCGACAAAATATACAAATAAACTGAATACTAATTCCCAACTTTTCGCTCCTGATGCAAGGACGACAGGACAAGCTATGACAAAATCCACGAATAAACTGAATGCTTACTCCCACCTTTTCACATAGGCGCACTGACCTGAACTCGCAGAAAAAAATCATGCATAATTCATTTATGAAATCCGCAGAAACAAGTTAAGAAGAAGACGCAGTGGTTGGCCAAGGAAGCATCGGAAATTACGGACAACAGTAGAACAATGAAAAAAGTAGGTGATGATGCCAAATACAAAACTCTTAATGCTGCCTTTCAAAATCAAGCAAGAAAAGATAAACAAAAGTCCACAGAAGGTACCTGCACACGACTTGAAATATTTTGGCAGTTTGGTAGAACTAGAGACTTTTACAGAGTAATTATCACCTGGCAAGAGATGTTTAGTCGTACAATCTATTCGAAAAATGACAAAGTCTGATGAGACGACGCTTCCGTTAAAAATCGTTGGAAGGAAGACACAAAAACCTATACAGCCGTGATTCTACAATGAATGGCATCTTCATTCCAAATGTCAACAATGTCGAACCAGCTATTCTAGAGTGTGAAGTCCGTAGTGCACTTCAACGTCTGGGCAATTGAAGGCTACATTGGGCTGTGACAACATTCCGATTGAACTTATGAAGGAGAGTAGTGAAGAGGCTATAAAGGTAATTACAAGACTTCGCAATAAGATCTGGCAAGAGAAAGTTTGGCCCCAGGACTGGAAAAGATCATTTTTGTATTCCTTCATTCAAGAAGGCAGACAAAAAGTATTGTGGAACCTGCAGGACCATTTTTCTAATTTCTCACACCAGTAACATTATGCTTAAGATTCTTCAGGAGAGATTGAAAGATTTTTTAACAAGAAGCTACCCCAGGAACAAGCTGGTTTCGAGAGAGAAATGGGGACAAAAGATCACTTGCTAACTTGAGACACGGATCATGAAGCGACAGAGGGAATTTGGTGGGATGGGATAGTATACATGTGTTTCATTGACTACATGAGAATGCAGCTTATGTATCATCACCACCTGTAATGAGTACTCCTTCCAGCCGTCCATCGACCCCAAGACCAACGACACCAATAAAACTTGCCTGTCACGGAAAGGGGTAAAGCGACTATTGCGTTCATTCTGCGTGCTTTTACATAGAACTTGAGCTTCGAAAATGGTATCTATCGCAACTTTCTTGCTTGAAGCCATTTCGGTTATCTTCTTGAAGAGATCTGAGCAAGTTCTCCTCGAGACATTGCTTATTGCTGAATTTCAGTGAGGGAATATCTTTTCGCTCTCCGTCTACGACAGCGCGAAAAAGTAAGCGCGTATTTGTTCACTGGCTGTGCAATGAAAACTTGTCATTGGGATTTGATTTATAAGGTTCATTTAAAGACTGACATATTTTTCTTCTTTTGTGTCACATGGTTATCGGTGATATTTTAAAATTTAATACAATCGATTGATCGATTGAATGCACTATAATATAAAGGACATGTACTTGGTTTTGGCCACCACATTCACGACTTTTAAAGTCCGAAGCGTTGCCGAAAGAAATCTTGCCTGTCACGAAAAGGGGGAAAGCGCCGTGGAAGACCGTCTTCAAGACGGATAACTTGGTGGACGAACATGTATATAAACACAACAAAAAAGTAACTACCCCCCCTTTTCAACATACCATAACTTTTTCACAAAACAAGTTTGTGCAAAATAATTTGGCAAGAGTGTTTCTACACTCATTGACTAACTTCTGTGTGAAAATGTGATTGGTCTGTTGGGTCATGCATGAATGAGCATGCATTAAAGGTGAAAATGCCACTTTTCAAAAGTCACATGAGTCATCTCTTATGCCAAAATAATGGTAAATAATGACATTTTTTCCTTTATTTATAAAGTGTGCTCACTCAACTATGTCATGGTTACAACCTCTTATGTTCGTACAACACGTAAAGATACATTTTGCTGGAAAAAAATCGGATTTAAATTTTTGCAGTAAATTTAATGGATTTTACAATTTCAAAATCGAGAAAGGGTGGACATTTTTAAATTGCGCTCACCGAAGCGTAAAATATGCAAAAAGTGTCAAAGGAGGTATGAGAAGATCAAACGATAGATGATTAACATAAATAGCGATTAATCATTCACTAGAAACAGAATTTGTCAAAATCCTGCATCAAACCCCCCCCCCCCATGACCCTTGTGACTTTTGAAAAGTGACCTTTTGCCTCTAATATGTGCTTACTCATGCATGACTTGACGGACCAATCACATTTTCTCACAGAATTTAGTCAATTAGTGCAGGAACATCCTTGCCAAATTATTGTGCTCAACGCCGTTCTTTTCAAAAGTTATAGTATTTTGAAAAAGGGGTTAGTTACTTTTTTTGTGTTCAGTACACACGATTCCGAACAACCATGAAATGAAAGTCATATCTGTGAGATCCCAAGAGCGCAGAGGCCACCCGAACCAACTCAGTCTGGGGTGAAAAGGCTATCGACAGGACTCGTCCAAAGTTTGAGCGACACGGCCGCACTATTCGGACACCGCGGGAAAAATAGAATGAAGACTAATCACTGTCCAGATGGTGCTCGCCACGGAAACTGGGCGAAAGATGCGAGATAGGATAAAGAGGATAATCAAAAGGAGAGACAGGTTGAACAAGAAATTCCAGAACCTGCAATCAAGAAATCATGGTCTCATCCCTTTATTATTTGGAAGAAGAAGTGAGAGCAATCGAGAAAACGGTGCAACAAGAGGTAAGGAGGGCATTAGAATTTCGTGGAATTCCTGTTTTCTACCGATGATGATTACACGGAATCTGACTGTATGATGGGATTTTGGAGGTTTATAAAACATAACAGGACTGACAGTACAGTTATTTTGTTATACTGATTTTTTATGTTTGGAAATAAAAATAAAAAGAACTGAAATGAAAATGAAAGTTGATGGTGCTACAATCACCAATCTAATAGGAAAAGCTGAAGAGCTAAATCGCCAGTTTCAAAGTGCATTCACAAAGGAAACACCATCCCAGACAACCTACTCCCCCGACTTCGCAATTGAAATAAATGGGGGATATTGTATTCACACCCAAGTGTGTAGAAAAGTTGCTTTTTCAGAGGGAAGAACTTTAGATGGATTCAAACCTTTCTTCGTGGAAGACGTCAGAGGATCCTCTTGGATGGCAATAAATCATCAATAGGAGTGGAATCTGGAGTGCCACAAGAATCCGTTCTTGGACTTTGCCTTTTCATGTTCTATATTATGCAAATATGTACTCATGTGAGAGTCTCTGGTTGAAACTATGACGAGCCCGAGGTTACGTGGACTGTACTATTTTCCCGAGGGGCGCAGCCCCGAGGGAAAATAGTAAACAGTCAAAGTACCCGAGGGCGTCATATTTTCAAACAGAGACTCTCGTACCAGTACATATTTGTTTTATATCCGTCAACGAATTAACAGGGATACTACACAAAATAAACAAAAAAGAAAAGAAAATGTACTTACGGTACCCCTACGAGTGCGTGTGTGTTGCACGCCACACAGCTGCGCGATATTTTTATTTGCGGTACGGATAGGGATACAATTTCATAAACGTATACTCTAGTTGGTCGAGTACAAATTTCACAAACCTATAAAACACTGATTTAATCCTCATTCGTATCTTAACTGGAATCAAAACTCAAACTTGACGAATCTAACCCAGTGTTAGTCTGAAACTTAGCTAGACTTCCATACGGGTGTTACACGCTATAATGTCTTTCACACGCATGGAAAAAAATAGCGTACGGTACACTAAATCTCTATATACTTCCCCCACAAACTTTGTCTTTCTTTACAAAACACGTTTTGTTAAGATTTAATAGACTCAGAGAGCGTGCAAAATGGTAGACAGAGCACTGAAACATTTTTTAAAAGTTTATTAAGACACAATTGCGACACATTTTTAACGTGGAGTGTTATTTTCTGACTTTTGTTACAAGCCATGAATCTACTATTTGGATTTTGACGTCATTATGTGTGACGTCAAAACCCAAATAGTCGACTATTTGGGTTTTGACGTCACAAGGGCGACATCTCCATGGATCTAGTTGGAATATCATTAATCACATGATGCGCAATTGACCAACCAGGCATCAACAAATTTACAATGACGGATATAACAATGACTAACCAAATGATCTAACATCAAAAGTTCCCCTGTTTGCCGATGATGCAATTTCGTACATGACGATCGACAACCAACATCATGCACAAGATCTTTAAAAAGATCTCGACAGGATTGGACACTGGGCTGAAATTAGATGATGGTCTTGAACACAAACTAATGCAAGCTACTCACGATCTCAAGGAAGAGAAGTAATGTTCATCAAGTGTATCACCTGATGAACTTACTCCTTGAAACCGTTGACAACAACGAAGAGAAAAATGACAGGCTAGCCACGATGTATAAAATGCACAACAATTGTGCACATCTTCCGGTGCAGGACTACATCACACAAGTCACCCAGTCGACGAGAGCCGCTCAACCATGTTCCTATCAGATTCCATACTCGAGAACAGAATCGCATGCTTTCTTTCCGAGAACAGTAAGAAATTGGAATTCCCTGCCCTCAGAAATTGTAGCAGCATCATCTGTGGCAGCATTTCGTAATCGACTACTGACGGTTGGGGACAGTGGCTAGTATTTCCACATCCTATATGCACGAGCTTGTAAATATTTGTAAATAAACTGCATTATAATGTAAATACTAAAAAGAACTCGAAGGGACGTAAATTGCTGTTTACATACACACACAGTTTGCAAGAATCTGCAGTCTTAATTGAAGGAGGCAGACTTAATCAGAAGAAGAAGAGGAAGACCATGAAGACGGGACTCGAAATGCAAGACTTATTCAAGAGTCGCAGAGCTTCCCTGAAGAGACGGAGTCTGGGAAGAGATATCATCCGTAGGAATCACACCTTTACCGACAAGTCATCCACCTGTCACAGAAACAAACACCACTTCCTGGTCTCGGAAGAAGATGAGCTTTGCCAGGCCATGCGCTCTTTGAGCATCCATCATTAAAACGGCATGCCAAGAACCGTAACGATGTATATCAATTGTCATATATCTGTCAAATATTTTTTTGGGACCTATATTTCTTCAGTGGTTCATTCTTTTAAAATAACTCAGTCAAATAGTTACAATTACTTTGAACAGCTTTGTATTTACCTTTCCACTGGTGTGCTCTAGTATTCCCATTCCGGTCTCCCAAATGTATAATTCATTGTGTGATTCTGATATATAACATCTCAGTACTTCAATTTCCACTCGGTCTTACCTGCTCTACACGAGTCTTTACCCCGAGCCGACCGTACCATACGTTCCCATGCGTCGTAAGTAACGCAAAGTCACCGCGAGTACCTGCGAATACAAATGGAAAAATCATGAACCAACATTATTACATAAACAATCACAAGTGAGTTTGAGATGGACGGAAGAGCTCATACAGCGGACTTTACTTCTAAATTAATTCCTTTACGGAAATATATCGTGGACAATCATTTTGTAATAAACAAAAGAGCTATGTGCATTTTTTTCTTTCCTTCCTCCTTCGTTTCCTTTTTTTACTCATCATCATCATCATCACCATCATCAACATTATCATCATCATTATCAGAAGCAGCCGCAGTATTCTTCTTCCTCTTCCTCCTCCTTCTTCTTTTTCTCCTTCGTCGTCTTCTTCTTCTTCTTCTTTTTCTTTTTCTTCTTTTTCTTCCTCTTCCTCCTCCTCTTCCTGTTTTCTCCCTCTCATCTCCCTCGTCTCCAACTTCTCTTCGTCACTGTCGTTTACAATAAGCAAAATCCTCACTAAATTTCACACGGAAAATATCATTTGAAGGTGCTTGCGCTATCCCAAAGATTGAAATAAAATGCTACAAGTTGGTCTAAGCATATATCCATATCAGTGACAGATAGCGCTTGTCTGGTTTCGTCTTTGACCAATCACTCTTTAATGATCCAGTCAAACGAGGCTTTCCCTATTTTAGAAGATTAAAATTGCTTAAAGCAATTTAAAAAATATAAATTGATTAATTTCACCAATTAATTTAAATCATTCAATCATACCTATTTCAATCTTAGAATCTATTAACACTTTGGAATAATCCCCGTTCTTTAATCCAGGATAAAGTTTGAACCGATGGTTTCAGAAAACAAAGGGGAAACGGCTATTTAATCAATTTATCGATTTCATCACCTGAGAAGATTTGTTGCACGTCTTCTTCTCCCGAACAGATAGTTCCGTTTTCTTTATCAACTCTCATGACGGCTTGTCCTACAAAAACATGAAAATATACGATAAACTCTCTTAAAACGACAGAAATCAAACTCCAACATCAAAATACACACACACAAACACACACACACACACACACACACACACACACACACACACACACACACACACACACACACACACACACACACACACACACACACACACACACACACACACACACACACACACACACACACACACACACACACACACACACACACACACACACACACACACACACACACACACACACACACACACACACACACACACATACAAAATGAGCCACTTCATAAATCCATCAAGCAAAATTGCATATTCTTCTTCCATATTTCCCAGTATGTTACGGACCTGTCCTGTAATACTTGAATTCATATGTTTTCATAGTGTGATCCTGAAATTATACTTCATGTTTCCATAAACAGAACAGATTTAGCCCTATGAATTCCCATTATTCTATACATTGAGTGCTCAGAATATCTCAATGTTTTGACTTAGCCTGATTGCCGACGCAGTAAAATTGAACAAAGGAACTCATTAAATTATTTACTTTAATTATTTATGAGTCATATTATCACGTATTCTTAAGTTTCCCTAAATTTGAACAATAACCTCGAAAGGTAATTTCGACGAAATGCACATTTTTTTTTCAACGATAGATTTATGCGCACAATGCTATTCATTGCGACTCCTATGCCTTTTAATTACGACTTCTCAGGTTAGCTTGTCATTTCCTGTGTTAAATTTGCATCAGAAATTCAATCACCATGTTTAACAAACATGGGACCTGTTTCATAAAGTTATTCATAAAGTTATGCATTACTTTACAAATGACTTAAATATGGAAAGCTAAATGTGATTCTCAAACTATTGAAATGACATCTGCTAAATGCTAATGTTCAATTAAGCAAACATCAACATTATCTCTCTTAACAAACATTTAACAAGCATTCCAATTCAAACTTTATTTTGGAAGAAAAATCTAAATGATATTGATCATACTTTCTTAAAATGACATGGAAAACTTTTAGCCTTTTACTTTGCATTTTATATTCCGACTTCCGAGTCGTTCGTAAAGTCATGTGTAACTTTACGAATAGCTTTATGAAACAGGCCCCTTGACACTTCTGCCAAATATTCACTACAGTGCTTATTACGCCATCGAAATCGATGTGTTAATAGTTTATGTTTTTTATCGCAATTAAGACAAGTATTTATCTGTACATCTACTTTGCATTATTACGCGGTGAATTTGAATGCTTTGGAGGTTCGGACAGAAATTTTAAATAATTAGAACAAATCACTTAGGACTACGATTGTAATCAAATGTTAATACCGATAAAGTTGATAAAGTCGTATGGTGTTTTTCCCCGCAAAACTCGACAACAATATTGTTGGCAACACAAATCCCACCCCACTAAGGACCACCGCACACTACACAATCGGCTACGATCTGATTTGAGCAATAAATAGCAGTAGCATTTAATATGGGCATTTTAACAGATAAAACTTATTTGATTGGGGTTCTGAACAACGAATACTTAAAAAAAGATTTTGGTGCGCTGTCAGCCTTGAAATTATTTTCAATCGTAGATAATTGTAGGCCTTCTTTCACGTCATCACGTCATTACAATTCGGAGCCGAATTGGCTTTTCCTCCGACTACAGAGCTCGAATTCGGCCATATTTTCGATTTTACCATCTGTAGGCCTATGACTATTCAGAAACTTTGTAAACAAATTGTGATGTATTGACATGTTTATATCAAACGCTTTTCCATTTTCGTCCTAAACAGGATCGTAGACCAATCGTGTAAAGTGCGGTGGCCTTAATCTATCAATATTCATATTTCTCAAGCAAAATTAAAACAAAATACCATATTACGTTTATTTACCCGCAGACTGTGACGAATAGAGGTACTTTGAATCCCATAACAGAAACTCTCCGAAGCGATTCACCAATGGAAGGGCTCTCACGCGATTCCCGCCTGGTAGCGTAAACGGTAGTGACGTCATGGTTGGCGTGTGGTGGCGACCGCCGCTTCCCTGCAATGGGACGTACATGAAACGGCCGCGGCCTTCTCCGGGGAGGGTGAGCGCCGCGAGGGCATTCCATGAGAGTAGGGGAATCAACAGCTCTATGTGATGATTCTGTGGGACAGGAAAAAGACAAAATGTACTCGTATCTACAGTATTTTCATATCCGCGAGGCTCAATTGTTGGGTGATTCAGTATCAAAAACAAGGTATAGTTTAGTTTTGGTAAATGGTAAAAAATGAGATTCTTTGCAATTATATTTTTAGATACACCTATATGATCTATCAATGCCCTGAAAATTGCTCGCTCTGAAACCCTTCTATTTTGGAAAAATTACTCAAAATGTAAAATGTCGGGGGGGGGGAGGGGGGGGGAACGCCCGACATTTTCCATAGGTAATGTACATTATACTCTCGTTTGATTCAAACTTCGTAATTTGTCACTATAAACAATTTTCAGAGGATTTGATGTTGTTGTCTGATGTCTTGGGTGACAATAGGATACTTTGTGAAAGATTGTCAATTTTGTCTGATCGACCAAAACTATAATTGTGCTTTAACCTTTTCGACATGTTCAGAACAGGGGCTGTGCCACCGTAAAAATCTTATGGGGGAGTGACAAAAAAACAGGATTTTGCGACAAGCGAAAAAACAAACAAACAAAAATCCGTCAGGTTGGAAAGAACACACATCTACTTCTATGTGCAAATTGATGCAACAAGCTAAAACAAAAGTCCAGAGGTCATCATTTAGGTTCGAAAGAAGTTTATGGTAACAAAATCTTAGGTGGCGAAATAACCCCCTCCCCTCCCATAAAAGAAAAAGAACATCCTGATTTTCGGTATTTCGAAAACCACAGAGGTACCCCCCCCCTGCTTCTCTCCCCGCCCCGCGGCATCACCCCTGTTTAAGAACATTTTAAGTAATCAGCTATGGTGGACTCGCTTTTGTTTTGACTGAAAACAGAGGCAAAAATGATGCGTGTTGCACAGGACGCAAAGATGTCCCCTACAAGCGACTATCTTTCCTCTACATGTAAGTTCATTAAAAATATCCAATGTCACCATGCAGAATGATTATTGTCTATGCCTAACTGCGTTTTATGATATGGCCACATAACGAATCTTAACTTATCATTTTTGGACATCAGATCAATAAAGCACTGAAAGGTTTGTAAAACTTGAAAACACAACCGTCATGAGTATGCTCATTTAACTTCAAGTTATCATTTCTATTTGTTTACTTTTTCTACTTTCCGTTATTTAAGATCTATTTTTTATCCATGTATCTATTTGTTTATCTTTATATTTACCTATTTGTTTATTATTGATTTACTTATTCCTCTATTTAATTCATTGTTTATTTCTTTGTTTGCTTTTGTGATGCTATGACATTTGGGCACAGAAACAGAAATGAGCTCCTTGCTACGCTGACGTCATAGAGCTTCTTCATCAGTAACATACTCACCAGAAGATTGTCCGGTATGTCTACTCTCCGGAATGTGTAACCCGCGTCGTATGAGATCAGTATGTCATGCCGATCATGCGTTCCTATTCTTTCACCCAAGGCCACGACGACGTGGTTCCATTCCTTGCAGACAGAATGGAAAAGGGTGTAAAAGGATGACTTAGTACCTACTTTTAAAAAAAGTATAAAAGCTTTTAGTTTCATGCAAAATATGAAATTGATGTATTAGACAAATATTGATTCATATATTCACTTTTATATTACATGAAACTATTTGATCATGAATATTAATCAGGGATGTCAGATATGTGGTATGAGAGGGCCTGAAATTTGCCTCAATGAATTATTTCGTACAACGATGCCTGAAATATGGCCTAAAAATAATGTGCCTGGGCCTGAATTAGTATTATTTTATTTTCGGCAAATCAAAAGTACAGAATACAAAATATCATACGACACAATTAATGTACATAACACAATAACGTGCATCTACTGGACTGCCAGGGTAAAAAAAAAAGGTCAATTAAATAACTGGAGTCAATAGAAAAATACAGAAAAAAATGCGAGCAGAAGCAGTTAGATATAAGGTATGCACACTAAATACGCTTTATTCAACTGAGCTGAAACAATAAACAATATTAAAAGTATAAAGTGGGTTAAGGTATTTGCCTAAAAACTGGCGACCCTGGTTAATACAAGAAAGAAGTTTTTATACATGCTGGTGTATACATTAATTAAGAAATGAAATTCGCTCTCTGCACAAATTGAAAAAGAAGTCAAAGTGAAGGAAAATCCGTATACAAACATTCACGAATTATACAGTATTGTTCCAATCAAAATTTGTGAGAGGTATTAACGTATAAATCTTTAACTGTGTATTTCTGCGTAGAATTCATGATGGAATGATTCAATGCGTAAAGATTCAAGCTTTTGCTTCTTCATCAATTTAATATTTTTCATCTTTTATAATACATCTATACGTCGTAGTGGTATAATAATAAAAATAATTGTTTTTAAAGTATAGAATTTAATGAAAAAATGTACCAATATACGCAATTATTAGGCATAGAGTGGAATATTACAATTCTGCAAAATAAATATCAAACGTGTAGTGT
>JZLH01S0173209.1:69666-81412 GCA_001188425.1 Eucidaris tribuloides | reverse complement strand
ACTAGAGAAAGATCATATAGCATTCTTTCACTGAAGTATCACTCTGCGGATTAGTACAGATGAGATATTTATATGTTTATTTATTTTATTCATTATTGCTGCATCAGTTGCTGTTCAGGTAAAAATGATGTTTATATTTGTTATGCTTGTATATAATGTTTGTGTTTTCGCTTTCACGTCGTTTAATGTGTGGTGCTGGAGGTGTTGATTTGTTGGTGTTGTGGTGTGTAGTGTGTGTGTGTGATGTGCTTGTTACGTTTCTTTTATATACATACTTCAATGTGTCTCGTGTGCTGTGTGTGGTGTGTGTGATGGCGCGTTGTGTTCAACGGAATCGAAATTGTGGCGTTTCTGTTGTGTTGTGTTGAGTGTATTGTGATGTGGTGTGTCTGTCGTGAATGAATGTTTGTGCTGGCTTATTGTGTTGTGTGTAAATGTGTGTGTGTATAGTGTAGCTGGTGTGGGTGAGAGAAAGAGTGATGTGTGTGTAGTGTGTGAGGATGTATTGAGTGGTGGATGTCGGTTCGATGATAACGAACTTTGACTTAAACGTTGGGGATTGTTCATATAAATGTGAATGGAAGTGTTGAACTATTTTAGACACGATTTCTCTTTCTTGTTTGTATGTTTGTGTGTGTGGTTGTGTGGTGTGTGAGTCTGTTGTGTGTGTATGTCTGTGTCCTTGATCGTGTGCTGTTTTGTGATGTGTGTGATGGTCTGTCTGTGTGTAGTGTGATGTGTGTGTGTTGTTGTGTGTTGCTGTTCTCGTTGTTGTGTGTGTCGTGTGTGTGTGTGTGTTGTGTGTGTGGTGTGTGTATTAATTATGGTGTGTGAGGTGTGTGAGTGGTTGGTGGTGGATGTCGTGGGCTTTCTGGTGTGTCTGTTCTGATCTGTCTGTCGTCTGTCGTCTGTCGTCTGTTGTCTGTCGTGTTGTATGTGTGTGTTGTAGTGTGGTTTGTGTGTGTGCTGGTCTGTGGTTTGCTGTTTGTGTGTTGTTGTGCGGTTGTAGTGCGTTTGCTGGTGGCGCATGTAATATGGCTTGATTTCTATCTTTGCTGCTTTGTGGGCCGGTGTCGGAGATCTGCTCGCATATAGTAAGTAATGCTTCAATGGAGGTTGGTGTCTAGTCTGTAAGTTTGTGGTTCCTCTCGAGTTAGATTTGCGTTTAAGAGAGCACATCTTCGGGGTGACATTTCGTAAATAATCAAATCCCATATTTTTCACTATTAAAAAAAAAATGGGGGGGGGGGCACCGGTGGCGCCACCTCGACTTCGAGACGATCCTCCTGGTCAACTCAAGTTAACTATGTAAACATTCATGCGTAAATAACTTCCTAATTTGCTCTAATTTCTTGCACAATTCTGTACCACCACTCAAAATAGTGTGTGATGTTATCTCATGTATTGAGGGGCTACAGTGTTATTTGCTATTTTTGCTTTGTCTAGAAATTATTGTTGCTACATATTAATTCTTCTGTTATTTGCTATGTCTGTTTCGTGTATGCCGACGTTGATAAATAGACTGGCTATATCACGGAACATGCTACAATAGTAGAAAAGTAAAATTGTCACAAAATAAAGAAAACGAAATAATCTATAATTAACAGATATTTACAGTTCGTTTGTACCTCTTGGGCGCGCATGTTTGGAATGGGCCAACGATAATGTCAAATGAGCATTTAGAATGTTTGCGTTGTTTGTATGCGTTATTTTTTAACCAAATTTTGGGTTTCACAAGACACGGAATTTCTTATATAGATCGGAAGAGCCACATTCTGACCTTAAAGACCGGAAACATTATGACCCTGATTGTAATCTTTCTGTCATCTCTCTCTTACGATGGAATGTTGCTCTGTCACACACCAACCTGGCGTTTACGATGGTCCCTTTGTTGTGGTGTAACAATTGTAGCTAATTGTATTCGGTATGCAAAAAGGACATGTGACCCAGGCAATCAGGGCGTCTATCCATGGTTCGGCATGGGGGGGGGGGACGGCAAAAGTGAAACGTCCAATTATTTTTCGGCGCCGAACAATCTGCATTCTGTCTGTTTATAGTAGTTTATATGCCATGTGTAATGGTTTTATAGTTCTTTCCAAATGCTTTTTAAACATATATTTGCATTGCATTATACATGTTTTCAAGTTGTCAATTTATTGGGGGGGGGGGGGCTCATCGATTATGGTTTGTCCACCAATATTTCATTGGTGGCCGGCGATCGCCCCCCCCCCCCCTCGCCCCCAGGATCTGAACGCCTCTGCGGCAAGCTAGGTATATAACGGGATGTTTCTTCGCTCAATATGTGTTTCTCACGTGTTTGACCGTGAATGGGTGTTTGAAACAAAACGTGAAGCGTGGCTACCCTTTTAAAATGTGGTGGTGGTATAGGTAATGCGTAAAGATTGGTCTCATTGCGCGAATTTGGAAGCTCTGTTTTAAAGGTCGTTATATTTGTACGGAATTGTATGATCAGGTTTGCTATGTTTGATCTCAGAGACAGTTTCCTCCACAAGCAGAGTATCTCTGACCACTCTATCGGATTTAGGATACTACGTGGCCATAACGCCATCAACAAGTTTTACTGTACACCCACACACACAACACACACCACACACACACATCACACCCACCCACACCACACACACACAGCACGACACACACACACACAACACACACACACACACACACACACACACCACACACATCACCACACACACACACACACACCACACACCGACACACGACACACACACACACAACACACCTACCCACACACACACACACCACACCCACCCACACCCACACCATCACACAACAGACCACACCACACCACTTCCACTTCTACACTCGCGACGCCACAACACAGCACACACCACACACACACACTTTACCCTACACACACTCACATAACATACTTCAGACCAGACAGACAGACAGACAGACAGACAGACAGACAGACAGACAGACAGACTGACAGGCACACACACGGACACACACACTTTCACACATCCCTATATATATATACACACACACACACGACACACACACACACACACACACGACACACACACACACACACACACACTCACACTCACACAGACAGACATTCACACAAACACACACGACAGACACAGACATACACACACAAACACACACTCACATGCACACACACACAAACATACAAACAAACAAATGAAAAATTCGTTGTTTGAAATAGTTTTACTTCATTCACATTTATATGGAACAATCCCCACGTTTTTAGTCATAATCTTTGTGTTATCATTGAACGACATCAACTCATAGCATCCCTTTATTCTTTTCTTTCACTTTATACAGATAGCCGCATTTTTGAGTCGCAAGTCACTAAGATATGTTCGTATTCCTTGAACACAACGCGGCCATCCGGACTAAACTTTGAAGGTATGTAAATAATAATGATTAACTGTTATAAGTTATGACTAATCACTCTCGCATTGGGATCATATAATAGCCGTGCCCTCCCCAAATCTGGTGTCCGCTTGTGGATTTAGTCGTGGTGTTGTGATATAGACCTTCCCACTCAATACACCGTGAGACGCACTCACTTCCGGGACTCACTTCAGTTTGGGAACGGTTCTACAAATTTTAGCCTGTCAGATTTGAACCAAGAACCTTCCAATTCAAAAATAATAGAGTAATATTCATGTAAATGAATTAGTATAGCCTTGATTTTTGACTCACTTTTATGGAATGATTCTAATCATGTCTGCAGGAATAATTTTGCATCGAGTTTCTGAGTCACTTTAACAGTTTGTGCAATGAGCTTTTGAAACTCGTTTCTTTCACAAATTCAAACTATTGTGTGGCAGTATTATTTCACGAAGTTTTGTGTCAGAAATTAAAACCAGTAGTATTAATAAATTCTTACATGGAAAACATGTGCAAAGGATTGTACTGATAGTTACACAACGTATAATTGTATACACCTAGCAAGCACGAGGCAGTAGTTTTGCTCCCCCAAACACACCAACCCCATCCTAAAACCTATACCCCCCTTCCACAATCGACAAGTTTGGATAGAAATTTCTTTTAAAACCAAAACAAATCTGATAATCAGGCAAGGTCGAATCAATCGTAACCTGTTCTCAATATTTATTTCTATATATTCAGGATGCCTATTAAATGGACTCAGTTATGCAGTGGCCGTTACCATGGATACCAGAGATAATCTTCTCTTCTATTCCGACATCGCCAACTTAGAGATACGGTCGTACAACACGGAAACGGCCCCAAGCGGTCCCGGAGATCGTATACTGTACGGATTCGGTAGCGTTGAAGGTATGAAACTAATATTAATAAACTGCCTTAAAGATTGTGTCCATGATTTTGCACACCCCGAAAAGAACCTATCGACCAAATAAGCTAAAATCACAAGATTCACATAAACATTCACCTCTCACAAAAGCCCTGGGCTGAAAAGTCAGGCTTCGTGAATATAAGTGCCGAAAAAGTTTTAACAGAATGCACCGATTTATTTGAATTTTATACAGCCGTTAAACTAGTCTACTGAATACCTGCTGATCAAAGCTCACAATGTCAAAAACTCACAACAGTTGAACGATTATCAAGCAATCTTTGCTACGGTTGGACTCTACTAAATTCAAAATTAGTGGGTGAAAGTTACACCCAGTGTCTGAACTCTACACAACTTGAACAACTGCCCAATTTCAAATGATTTATCGTTTATTTTTCATAAACTTTAATGTATGGATCCAAAATTTTGAACACTGCCCTGTTATGTACCTATCTTTACTTGGATTAAATCCGAGCAGAAACGGTTGAGTGTACAAATAAAATCACATCATTTATTTATAAATTTACTTTTGTTTCAGTGTCAAAGGTTTGTGATTTTGTTCTAAAAACATCTTAACTGGCGTCTGGGTATACAATGCGATGACAAAGGCTTCAATTCATTATGAAAACCAACAATAATATTATAATGTTCCTATATTACTCTCCAGAGTTTTGTAACTAAAGTTTACATTTCACCTTTACCACCTAAACAATCAGATGAGCTCTTTCTCTTTTTTGATTATTTCTTTCGTTCTTTTTTCTTTCTTTCTTACACTTCTTCTTCTTTTACTTTTCTCTTCTTCTTCTTCTTCTTCTTCTTCTTCTTTCTTCTTCTTCTTCTTCTTCCTTTCCTTCTTCTTCTTTTTCTTCTTCTTCTTCTTCTTTTCTTCTTCTTCTTCTTCTTCTTCTTCTTCTTCTTCTTTTCTTTCCTCCTCTCCTCTCTCCTCCTCCTTCTCGTCCCCCTTCTGCGTCTCCTCATCCTCCTCCCCCTCCTCCTCCTTCTCGTCCTCCTTCTTCTTCTCCTCCTCCTCCTCCTCCATCTCCTCCTCCTTCCCTTCCTACACCTCCTCCTTCTGGGTTATTAAGATTTTCATCACCTCTGTAACAATATATTTGTGTGTAGTTTTTTTTTCTTATTCTACATCCACGTGCATGGAGATATCACAGATTTGAACCGAAATAAGGAAGAAGACGTCTATCCAATTTTTTTCAACAATGATTTGGGGCTGTTTTCAAATTTTCGTTTCAAGGCATGAACGTTTCTTTCTTTGGTTCTCTTGCTCTTTATCTTTATCCAGACATGGCAGTAGACTGGGTTGCTAAGAATCTCTACACTGCCGACCAGTCCTTCAGACAAATTGCAGTATCGCGTTACGATGGTACCCAACGGGCTGTACTGATACAGGAAGATGTGGGGAAACCAAGGAGTATAGCTCTACATCCCGCGGAGGGGTAAGCGAAAAAAGGTCATCATCTGTTGTAGCATGAATACAGTGATTAGCAAATTAAATACACTGTACTATTACAAAAACATAAGTTAATGTACGGAGTGAATCAAAGGAGAAGTCTCCCCACCAGACATTTATGTGTAAGCAGTGAATACTGAGCATTTTTTTTTTTAATAAATCATGCATCATTGAAAAGTTTGCGCAAATTTGGTTAAGCAATTCAAAAGATAGGATTTGCTTTCAGATCAGAAGTTGCCCTCTTTAGGTGACGATTCTGCTCTAGTCTATGGTGTCATACCAGAACAGTACTTTCTTGGAACAGGGTCACTGGAGTCAAACCCTGATATGGGTCACGTTTGACTCGGAAGTTGGTCAGACTGTCCCATAACTGAATAAATTTGTCTCAATTCCTGGTCACATTATGAATTGCTTCCAGGTGGTCTGGCCCCAGTATAGACCCTTTTGCCAGCCGGACTGACTCACCGTGCCATTGAGTGTATGTCACTCAAGAAAGTGCTAACACTATAGAAAATTATACCAGCTCTGGGATACAAGCTTTTTTTCTTACACTTAATGTACGAGGAAACGTCATTTTCATATGCACCAGCTGTTTTATGGAAAAAAAACTTGCCGGAATATCTTAGGAATTTAGAAACATACGAAAAGTTTAGTAATACTTTGAAAACATATATTTATTTAGCATTTTGCCAAATTTCATAATTACGAACCAAGTGCATTTTTTCCCAATCCTTTTATATCTCTGCTGTGTGAAGCGCTTAGAGACATGCAATTATGCCTATGTGTTATGCACTACACAAAGATGTTTTATTATTATTATTGTTATTATTATTATTATTATTATTATTATTATTATTATTATTATTATTAGTAGTAGTAGTAGTAGTAGTAGTAGTAGTAGTAGTATTGATGGTGATGGTGATGATGGTGATGGTGATGGTGGTGGTGATGGTGATGGTGATGGTGATGGTGATGGTGATGGTGATGGTGATGGTTGTAGGGATGGTGATGGTGGTGGTGATGGTGATGATGATGATAGTGATGGTGATGGTGATGGTGATGGTGATGGTGATGGTGATGATAATTTTGATGATGGTGATGGTGATGATTATCAGCGCAGCTGAATACACATAGTAGCTGCGCTATATAAATTTATTTTTATTATTGTTATTATTATTATTATTATTATTATTATCATTATTATTATTATTATTATTATTATTATTATTATTATTATTATTATTATTATTATTATTATTATTATTGTTGTTGTTGTGTGGGGCATATTTTGCACATTGGACAATGAGAGAATTAACCAATGAATGATATTACCCTTTTTCGATGTGTACCTTATTTCCGTAGTTTGATGTTCTGGGCAGACTATGGCGGACTAGCCAGCATAGAACGAGCCAACCTCGACGGGACAGACGTGACAACCATTGTCGATGCCAATGTCATGTTTCCCAACGGCCTGGCTATCGATTTAACAAATAACAGGTAAGAAATTGTTAAATTATTGATATTTGATTACGAAAATAACTGTCATGAAAAACAGTATAATTACGTGGTTGTTTTAATAAAACGAAATACGAGATACAAGCTTCAACAATTAAACTGTATCAATTTAAGTGGAATACCTATACGCTAGAATGTCTTTTACTGAAAAGAAATTCAATGTATATCTCACGGATCCATGATCTCTTTTTTTTTCCTTCTTCTTTTTTTCCTGGAGGGAGTGAAGACGTTGTCGCCCCATTTTTAGTTTTAAATGAAGTGCTAGAACTAGAGGGGGTAGCTTTTCAAGTCAAAAATCCCATAAAAAGCTTGACTCATACCGTCTGTTGAGTGCCAGAATTGCCTCAACTCATTACCCGTTGAGAACCAGAACATCGCTAAGTTGTCAAAGTCAATGGCGTTAGCGTCCTTCCGGTTCTCAATGGGTATTGAGAGAGTATGGACTTATTAAAAAAAAGGGAGAGGGGCAGTGATATTAGTTTATTTTTTCCTTTTTATTTCTCCAAGGGGAGGACAACATCCGATATCCAAACAGATAATTTACGCACGCATGCCTTCCGTCATCGATGCATGCATGTATTAAAGGCACACGCTTTACTTTGACACGCACATAAACAAACAAACACATACATACATACATACATACATACATGCATGCATACATACATACATACATACACATATACATACATACATACATACATACATACATACATACATACATACACACACATAAATGTATACATACATATTTACTTTAACATTCATACAAAATTATCTACTATATAAACAAATGTTAGATCGATGTGGGAGAGTATAATGGGAGGAGTTACCCCCTCCCCCCTTCACGGTAAGAAATGAAGATTCAAATTAAATACACAAAATCGTCTACATACATCTCGACTTGACTTGAGCATGTCCAATTTTTATTTGGTTACATTTATGTTTTCATTGATTTCTTGCGTAACTTAAAAAAAAAATGAAGGTCAGGCTGAATCTTCTGGAGTGACCGATAAGGCCTATGGACTGAAAAATAGTTGAATGGGAAGATTTTCTCTCTCTTTACATTAGAAAGTAAAATTACTTACTAGTATACTGACGATATAAAATACTTATATTTTGGACATATTTCTCTTTTTGTAGGGTCTACTTTGCTGATCGAGGGAACGACAACATTGCCTCGGTCAATCTAGACGGCGGTGAACGAGTTCTCATTCACTTCGCTTTCGCGGGCGATTTCTTTGATATGGTTCTTGTTCAGGTAAATCTAACATTCACTGATGTGGTATCGACGGATATTCATGGCAATCATGACATGCCTGTCACATACTCGTCACTTTGACGTTAAGTATGCTTTCATTACAATTTGCCAGATTCGTGTAAATAGTTACTGTAGCTCACACAAAAGACTGCCACTTCTTGAATCTATACACAGTACGTTTGTTTTTTTCTTCATAAATATATGTTCATTATGTGTGATAGCATATAATATCAAAGAAATGAGTAATGTATAATATTCAGGGGCGTCGATCCATTCTCCTTATTGGGGAGGCAAAAGTAAAAAAATTTCGGCGCGCTTTCCTCGCCAACTTGCAATATAGAAATTTTGGGCGCAAAAGCGCGCCGAAAAATTGAAAATTGAGTATTTTACCTGCTTTTTAAACGTATTCAATGCATTGCGATTTATGAATTTTTCAAGTTGTCAAAATTATTATTTTTTTTTTGGGGGGGGGGGGCAAATCGATATGTTTGCCGCCCCCATATTTTCATTGGGGTGGCGACTGCCCCCTCCTGCCACCCCAGGATCGACGCCCCTGGTAACATTATGCCTAGGCTGAATAAATCCGGCGCAAATTGCACAAATGGGTGATATTGTCGTAGTGCACCGAAGATACTTCAGATCCCGTTAGTGTTGTAAAGATCCGTCAAAATGATTGTTAGTTTGGTACATTATCACGGATAACTATGAGGCTTGAGCAGAATTCTCTTGTACCGTACATTACAATAATATTCAGAGAAAATACAATGGACTGTAAATGGTGTGATATCTCTAGAAATAACTAAAAGATGGTCAAAGCTGAACAGTCTTTTCCTATAATTTCAACTACTACTCTTATACTAGATTACCTGTTAAGGTGATCCATAATTTCGAAATGGGTCAGCACCCAATTTTGTGGTAAAAATCAACACTCTGAGCGCTTGTAGGTTTAGAGAAATAAGCACGCCTGTCTAATCCCTCTAAAAGTGCCCATGACCTTTTATTGTCCTGTGTGTACGTCCTGTCAAGATCCTTCGATGTTTTGTTGCACGAAATTATATAATTTTATCCTGCACTAATGGTTTTCTTTAATTTTATTTATCTATCCAGGATTATCTCTTTGTGACTAGTTGGACTTTAAATGAGGCCAAAGGTCATATAACTACCATCAGAAATGTCAGTCTGGACACGCGAGAAGTCGAGTTCGAGGTCATTGATCACGATGGATACGGGCTTGGAATTGCATCAAATAGTTTGGAAGAACAACCAGACATAAGCAGTAAGTTCGCAATAATTCGTCAGATTTGTCTCCAATTGTATAAATTTTACCTGTATCACCTCTTTTTTTTTATATATATATATATATAAAGGCGTATACTCTTCAGTGCACTTGTCGTGTCTCTACGTATATTATCACAATAACCCACTTGTAAACTGTATAGCTGCAAAAAAATATTGTAACCTATTGTAACTAGGCAAATCATTGTCAAATCTGACACAATTCTGGGTCATACATGAGTCTTTTCTGAGTGTGACCCCATCAGAACCTGGCCTTTTCCGAATCAGTCTGTGAAATACTGATGCAGTTTATAAAATAGCTAGATTATTTCAAGCATGGTAATTGGTCAAAACGCGTCACGTGGCATTCAACTTTTTTTCGCGCACTGCACGGGAGTGCAAATGGTGCGCAAAAAATTGACATTGCACGCTCGTGATGAGCGAATTGAAGCCGTCGGAGCACACAATTTTGTTCGCGGTCGACCAGATGCGACTACAGCAGATTTAGACGTAATAAGCCTACTCAAGTTTGCAGCAAAATGTGAAATCTCATGGACATACAGTGTGTCTCAAAAAAAAATTGTGCAAGTGAAAACCGCCCTCTTTGGCAATTAGAAAATACTCTTGTGACATGATGCTTACATCAACGTCAATGAGAGCATAGTCTTAGCTTTCAAATAAGAAAGGGTAAAATTGCAATTGTGCCACTATTATACAGTCCCTTGTAAAAGTGACACAATTGTGATTCCACCCTTTTCTTGTTTACAACATATCTCGAGATTAAAACAAGCAAATTGAACAGAACAAATGGAATTTGAAAGCTAAGATTTTGTCCTTGACGTTGATGTTAGCATCATGCCACCAGAGTATTTTGTGATTGCCGAAGAGGGCACTTTTTACTTGCAGAATTTTTTGAGACATGCTGCAGCACGTCTCAAAAAATTGTTCAAGTAAAAAGCGCCCTCTTTGACAGTTAGAAAATACTGCCGCGACACATGTTTACGTCAACATCAAGGGTAACATCTTAGCTTTAAAATGCTGTTTGTTTTGTTCAATTTGCTTGTTTTGATCTCGAGATATCTTGTTAAAAACAACGGTGGAATCACAATTGTGTCACTTTCACGGGAAGAGGGCCTGATGCTATTACTTACTGTAGTAAAAGTGGCACATTTGTGATTTTACCTTTTCGTGTTAAACTGAACATATCTCAGGATTAAAACAAGCAAACTGAACAGAACAAACGGCAGTTGAAAGCGAAGACTATGCCTTTGATGGTGATGTAAGTATGACGTCACAAAAATGTTTTCTCATTACCAAAGAGGGCGCTTTTGACTTGCACAATTATTTTTTGAGACACAATGTAGTAAGAAACACTGTAGATCTAGTCTGCCGTTTGTTTTTATTCTTGTTTACGAAAACTCGTGTGTTTTTTTTTTATAAAACAAATAACGCACTTGCCCTGTTGTGCATCAATGTAAATGCAGTGCACACTCGTTGTCTTTATGGTGCGCACCGCACTCGCCTCGCGGCTCGTGCGCTGAGGCGGCACCGATCTAAAGACACCTCGCGTGCGCTGCATTTACACGAATGCACGCTGGGCCATGCGTTATTTGTATAATATTGTTGTATGATTGCCATTATATATGTTGTTCGCCTCTTCATGCATATATCTCATAATGCATGTAATGTATGCAAAATAACTTCTGTATCACACCACTGATTATTCGTATCGTAACCAATCAAGTGACATATATATAGTTTATAATAACTATAATTAATGCCATTTTATATTTTGTAATTTTGTTACAGTGTAGAAAAACAACTGAACTATAGTGTTTCAAAAATTATTATCCATGCAAAAACCTCAAATCTGTACTCACAGTTATTCTCCGTTATA